>JAUTWN010000164.1:0-10364 GCA_033043275.1 Ruscus hypophyllum | reverse complement strand
GATTTTGTACTCGTTATGGCAAATTTATGCACAAGTTAAAGATTATATCCAAACAAAGTCATGTACATCGAAGATCAAGTTGGACTGGTAATACAATGTGAGATGGAAGCTCCCAATATGATTAGGGGTGGAGAGGTGCCAAAATGATGAAATTATGTGCATGTGTCGGTCATATCAGTGTACTGGATATCGGTAATATCATTGGTAACCAAAGCAGGCTACCGATAGCACCGTCAGTAATCTAGAAGAAGTAGCTAACCAAGAGCAAAGGATCATACAATTATCGGACTGGTTACCGATAACCAAAGGGGGCTACCTGTAGCGCAACTGGTAACCTCAAGGCTGAGTCTACCCATGGCTGAAACTCATACAGTTACTGGAGAGATTACCGATTACTATAATAGGCTATCGGTAGCCAATCAATTTTTTTAGTTTTTTCTGAAATGGACATAAATCGTTTCAGATTTGATTTAAGGAGTTTTTATGGTATATTGTGGACCCAATTTAGAGGGGAATTATGATGGATGATCTAGATTAATTGGAGGGTTTAATTCTCTATAAAAGGGGAGGTAAAGCCTTAGTTGAAAGGTTTGATCAAGAAAGAGAGAAATTGAGATTGGTGTGCTTTGAAGAGGAAACTTCATCAAGACTTGTTGAGAGCAGCTATTGGAGAATTGTGAGGAGTGTTTCAGAACTTCGTTGAGATCGTGGAGACTTAATGATGACATTTACTCCACTTTGCTAGGCATATTCTTTGGTGATTGGTAATATCTTCCATGTCTAGTTCGTTCATCTTTCTATAATCTATACTATTACAGAGAGGTGAATAGTTTGAGGTGAGAAGAAGTTGGGAATCTAGTTGCGACTGTCTAGTAACTTAGATCAATAGATCTTTATCTTATTTCTAGTGTCTGTGACAGTCTAACAGATGTGGGTTGAACTATTGCAAAAACTAAAATACATAGTGAGATTTTTCCCGTTTAGGATTTTTCCACATTATATCGCGTGTCTCTGTATTTTGGTTGATTTACTATTTGTCTGTGCTTATTGTTATTGGTTCATCTATCGGTTATGTGTTGCTTGGGTTGCAAGTAACTTTCTCATAGACATTAGCCATATTATATTTTGTTTTTGTATTATTAAAATATAGGAGTTGAGACCATGGATCAATAATTTCTTCCTTTTTGATGATGCCAAAAAAATATAATTTTATAGAAGTTTAAATATTAAACTCTCCCTAAATATGTGCATTCATAAAAATAAGGAATTTATAACTTAAGCACATATAAACAAGACATAAACATGCATTGAAAGCTCTAAATAGATAATAACTCTTAATACAAGAGCATTAATGCAAAACACAATATGTGCATAGAAACTTGAAATAAACTATATGATATGAAAACTCAACATATATGTTATAATGAAATAAACTCTATATAGTTTCATAAAACAAACTATTTCTCCCTCTTAATATATAATAGATAATAAATTATCATGTAAAATTAACTCTTTCTCTCCCTTTTTGATATCATCCAAAAGGGGGTAATAAAAGTCCATAAAGGCAAATTTTTTTATCACAAAGGATATTCACTCATGTGCGTATGCACCTGCACAATAAAAATATTTTGATTTAAAAACACATGCATATGTAGAAAATGAAATATATTCATATACATATGTAAAAACATATGTTCGAAATACATACTTTATGAACACATACAAAAATATATATAATGAAGACTCACGTGTTAATATTTGATTCAATTAATAAATGTATACAAATTTGTATTAACAAATTTGTATAGTTCAAGATAAGTATATTTAGAGAATCAAATTAACATATTTTATTATAACACCAATTTTGATATCAATTTTGAAAAACCAATTGAAAGATACCAATTGAAGCAAATACTTCAAATACAAAATAATTAAGAGCACTAAGTAAATACCAATTGAAAATATTGATACCAATATATAACAATTGAAAAGATACAAATTGTATCTAATTCAAAAGATACAAAACAATATATGAAAACACAATCATATAAATCGAAATTGAGCCATACATATTTAAATTCATCAAATAAGCTAATCTCGAACATATATATGTGGCCAATATTACTTACAAACATAATTCATTGTATATTAATATAATTTTAATCAAATATCAATTAATTAATGAGATACAAGCAAAAGATATTCAATGAATTCAATTCATAAATAATACCACAACTTTAACCATTTAGATGGAATTTAAAGCACTAAATAGATTTAAGACCACAAGTTCTAATCTATTTCAAACATAACAAAATGGATCATATGACATGGTAAGAATTGGATACTAATGAATCTAAACAAAACTTCTCAATCTTTTTAAAAATATATCTTTAAAACTTAATTTATCAATAAAACTTAATATTGATAATTAAATGAAAATTCTCAAAACATGGAGAGTCATACAAACACATTAACACAATTGTTAACTCTTCCGTAGGTGCTAAGGTGCAGAATCAACTTCTTTTTCTCCCTTGATATCTTCACAAATCTATGTGTGCAATAATTATCTATCGTGAGCACCCACTACCAATGTGCACCATCCCCTATGTTATATTCGATGCCGGTGTACCTACACTAAGAGAAAAAATACGTGCTTTGGCACCAAAACCTTTTTGAATCCTATGGGGTTAGTCTTTCGAACATAAATATTTTTGTTAGAAACCTTTAGCTTATCATAACAAAACTTAGAAATATGATCAATTCGATTGAAATAAGTACAATGATGTGTTTATATAGAACAACATGGTTATGATGAGCATGAGAAGAATATTTGTTTTTAAGATTATTTTTCTTCTTATTTAAAACTTCAAGTTTCTTCCTATCAAAAGCAATGGAAGTTAAATTATTACTCAAAACATTCATTTTATTTCTAATTTTTTAAAATCATTGTTAAAAATAATTTTATTTTTATCTTATTTTACTAAGATATCATATTTGTTTTGCAAAGTAGAATAAATATGAATAATATTATCTTTCTCTTTTCTAATTTTTTTCTAAATCATAAATCAAGGCATCTTTTTCTTTCATTAAAATGCAATACTTAGATTTTAAAGATTTATAATGTGAACATAATTCTTGAAAAGCACATTCAAAATCATTATAGAAGGATTCATCTTTTTGAATGGAATTTATCTCATCGCCTTCAATGTCCGCCATTAAGCAAAGGATTTTATCTTTGACCACGCTTATTTTGGGTTCATTTATCCATCCTTAGATACTTCCTTGCTAAGAGATATGATTTTATTTGTTATATTAGAAAACTAGTAAGCACATCATTAAAAGATTTATTTTTAAAATCTTCAACTTATGAAGATATGAAATCATCTTTGGCACAAACTATTTGCGACTATCCCTCATATTAATTGATATGAGATTGCTATAGAGAATAGGTACTAGAATAATTTACAATAAGAGATAAATCATTTTTATTGAGAGATTATAAAATTGCAAATTGTGCCTTAGCGTTAGCTTCATAGGCCTTCTCAAAATTTATAGACATGTCACTAGAAGAATCGATGAATTTATTTTCAATGGACATGAATACATCTTTACTTATAGACTTAAGAAAGCATTGCATCTTAATTTTCTACAAAATAAAATTTGATCCATCAAACATAGGTGGACAAATGATAGATGCTCCTTCCACTATAAAAGTAAAGAAAATGAGTTTAAAACAAATAAACAATGAAGATCTTTAACTTAAGGGTGTTAATCCAAATTAAGAGAACCATGCTTTGATATCAATTGTAATAATCCTAGAGGAGGTGAATAGGATTATGCGATAAAATATGCAAAATTAAAAAATTCTAAACCAACAGTTTAAAACAAACACACAATAAATAAACACAAATAAAAGATGTATACTGGTTCAGTCTTGCCTACGTCCAGTTTGCTCACCCTGTGAACCTACTCACCCTATGAGATTTCAACTATCATGTGCCTTGCATAACTATGGTTTGGAGGTCCCGACCTCTTGACAATCACACGTCTCCCTTGGAGACAACTCACACATCTCCCCTGGAGACAACTCTCACCAAAAGATAAGAAATGAGAGCACTAAAACACTCTCAATAAACACAAGATTACAAAGCTTATGATCCTACACAAGTGGATATAGCTTGAAATAATTTGCTCGTAGTGTATGTGAATAAGTGAAAGCTTTGCAAAAATAAATGCAATGAAAATAATAAAAAGAAACAATCAATAACTAGAAAGTAGAGAGAATTAGAAATGAAAACTTTAAAACAAATCTCTTACTTTTAAACCCAAGCTATAAGAGAATGTAAGCTTTAAGATTGCTTGGAAACTTGCTTAACAAAATCTTGATTAGGAGGCAAATGAAAATTTCCAAACATATAAATAGGCAACCCTCCAAAACTAGCCATTACTATTCAATAGCTAGCTGAATTGTCGACAGTTGGTTTCCAACTGTCGAAAGTTGGATAGGGAATAGCCAACCCGAGTGTTCAAACTATCGACAGTTCACCTGAAACTGTCGATAGTTTACCCTGGGTTAACTGATACGATGGATACTCTCTTGCTTAGAACTTGAAACAAAGTTATATATTTAAAATAGGTTTTATCATAAAACTAAGAGGAATATAGAAACAATCTTATATGTAGGAATTATTAAACATATGATAGAAATAATTTTTTGGGTCTCATTTCAAAATAATGTATATATATATCTACTATATATTAAGCATGTATATGTCTTGATCCGTGAACGGTCAGATCTATTCCCTTCAAAAAACCAACACCTCAGATTAACTCCCGCCAAACCCTTCATCCTTTTCAGATATCCCGCCCAACCCTCAATTCCCTTTTCAACCATAAATTTCTCTCTCCTCGCCCTCTCTCACACGAGAAACCGAGCCTCGTCTCTCACGCGAGAAACCAAACAAGCGCCTCCTTGGTTCTCACCCTTCGGTGCCTCCTTCTTTCGCTCCTCTCCCTCTCACACGAGAAACCAAACCACCGCCCTCCTTCGTTCTCACCCTTCGCTGCCTCCTTCTCCTGCGCGGCAGCAGCAGCGGCCCAGCTACGGTCTCCTCTTCGCCTTCGGCCAGATAAGGGATTTCTTCAGGAAAATCCTTGATTTCGGCAAATCCTAGAATCTTCAGGTGAGAGCCCAACTATAAAAATCCCTTCTTTCTTATTGGGTTCGTTTAATTTTGGGGAATTCCCAAATGGGTCTCTTTTGTTTTGTTGATTGTGCGTGAGAAATGATAATTGTGTTGGATTTGATGGTTAAAGTTGGGATTTTTAATTGATTTTGGATCAGGGATATGCACCGATATGTTTAGGGATGGACGATTTCTACACTCGTCTGCTGTACTTTCGGATTCAGGTCAGATTTCCTTCGAAAAGTTTATTTTTTGGTGGAAATTTTTAGGATTATTGAATTAATGCATGGTTTTCTTCTAACGGATGCAGGATGATGATGAGGCGATGGAGAATCCCATGGTGGCTCCTCGGATTCATAGCTTGCCTTCTTCAAGTCAGTTGGATTTTTCTCTTACTTAAAAAGAAAGATTTTGATTGTTCGGGATCTGATTGAATCTCACTTGGGTATTTCTTATTTTCATTTAGTTTTGATTAAGATAACTGAATTGGGGTCAAAAGATGCAATTTTGTTTTGGGTCGAACTGATTAAATTCTGCTGTAGCCTGTATATTATGCGTTTCATTTCAAGAACTCAGAGAAGCAATTTAAAAAAAAAAAGTAAAGTTATGCCTTGTGAGTTTAATGAAGTTTACTCTCAAAAGTTGTTAGAGTTGTTTCTGATTAAGAAATCAGATCTCACTTGGGTATTTCTTATTTTCATTTAGTTTTGATTAAGATAACTGAGTTGGGGTCAAAAGATGCAATTTTGTTTTGTGTCGAACTGATTAAATTCTGTTGTAGCCTGTATATTATATGTTTCATTTCAAGAATTTAGAGAAACAAATTTTTTTTTGAAGTAAAGTTATGTCTTGTGAGTTTAATGAAATTTACTCTCAAAAGTTGTTGACTTGTTTCTGATTATGATTGTGATATTTTTAGCCCTTTGGATCTGATTTCTATTCTGAAGTCTTAATTTTTGATTATGGAATTAAAATGACTTTATTATTTTTAATAAGTATTTAGTCTCTAGAATTACACTGCAAATTCTTAGTTAAGGGATAGGCAATTGTGTGGTGCTTGATGGTTTGATATTGTTCCAACGAATCGGTATGAGGAATTTGAATGATGCACATCAAATTGGAAGCACAGCTACACATATGGGTTATAGATGATGTTTGTTGGATACTAGAGTTAACCTATCTTCCAATTAGCTCAAGGTAGCATTACTCAATCCTTTTCCCCCACAATTGGTGAGGACCGTGAGGTGATCACAGTGTTTATGGATCATTACCTGTGCCTGTTGTGAGTCCTAGACTACTATCTGTATTAGGAGAGGACATTTCTTTCAGAAAAGTCCATTTTCTGGAAATTGGCAAAATTTAATTGATGTAAAGGTCCATTTAATATTTTTTTTCTTATGTATATAATGGTGGTGCCGGCATACTACAAGTGAAAGAAAGGTTGTAGGATTTTATATTTTACTTCCTGCAGGATTTTGTGATACATATATTTTACTTCCTGCAGGATTTTATGATTTTGCGTGTAGGATCATGCTGGCACACATGGTAAGGCTTAGTCATCTGTCTATCTGCGAGCATACTCCTAGGAATAAAATTACAAATTACTATCTGGTAATATGATCAGACAGATTTTATCGTTTATTATTATGTATTCAATGACACATAAGAATGTGTACCTAAACTTAAAATTTCTCCATATTGTCCTGCTCTATGAAATCTCTATTACAGTTTTGAATAGTGTTTTTAACTTTTTCTAATGAATTTTCTTATGTTAATAGGAAGCTTTTGGTCGGTATCTAGACATGCACGAGTTGTACAATGATTACATCAACTCAAAATTCGGGCAGCATATCAACTATTCTGCCTTCTTGGATGTGTTTTGGCAAACTCACAAGATTCCTTCAAATCTAAAGCTGTCAAGGTAAAAGCTATATAGCTGGTTATATGTTTTTCTTTTACCTTTTCTGAAAGAAATTAGGAGTTGCGAAAGATGCAAGTTTTATGGGCTGTTCGTTTCTGGTTTCTTGTTGCATGTTTTGCTAGATTAAAACTACAGTCTAAAGTAGATAATTACCTAGATATGAGCTAATGCTCAAATTTTGAACTATATCTCCTGTAGTTGGGGAGGTGAAATTAACTATATGTGAATTGCTGATGATTATCTGTATTAGCTTCAGGGACTCTTGTGCCAGTTAATTGGAGATAATTTTAATATGAAGCAAGGTCCCTTCAGGAAAGCTATAGAGGTAAAGATATATAATGGTGTGCTCTCATATTGCTACATCATTAGCTTGTAACTATGAGCGTATAATATAGTCTTTAGATATACTGTAGCTAAGCATACTTGAACTGATATTTCAGTGTTTAAGATGCACCCAGTGATGCATCCTTTTTTAATGAGAAAATATGATATATAAATATTTGTAAATTAAATTTCTTAATGACCACTGTTGTACCTTCTGCTTTTGGACTACTAAAAGTTGAATGTCTGAATTTGTTTGGATCTAATTCATCTTCATTTTTTTGCAAGGAACCTTGCAATTTATAAATTTTCAGAGTTTTTAGTGCTTCATTTAATTTTCTTAAACATAATAGGTAGCAAATAAGAGTTTTCTAACACATTCGCCAAGCTCCAGTATTCCATCAAACAATCCATTTAAAAGCAGATAGTCTCTCTTAATCATGCTTGCAAGTTCGACATTGCATCTATAAGCAACTGAACATTCTTTTGCATCAAATTTTCATTAAATTTGTTTTAGCAATATAGGAACAAATATGGCATTCTTAATAGTTGTATACATGCATCAGATCATATTGTATTTTCAAAGTTGTTTAGTTATTATGCTGTGATTTTATTAGATGGTAGTATATGACTTGAATGTAATCAACACCTTGATTTTTTTTTGCAGGCTATGAGTTCTTCAGAAGAAAATTAATAAATGGAGAAAAAGTTCTTGCACATAATCTGGTCATGCTTTATATGAGGGAGATGGTGGAGCAAAGAACTGGAGCATTGCGTGTCATGGTGAGAAATTTATTAATGATTTCAAATCCTTCAAGTCTTCAACCTGTTACCTGTTTTGTCTTTTATCTGAACTTTGACTAGCTTTGATGATGAGAATTTTTAAAATTAATTTTTTAATAGATAATAGCTAAGTATCTTGGTAACTGTTATACTGGCATTTCACAGGAAGTTCAATGACCAAGTATTAATTGAAAATTTAATTTTGGATGCAATACTCACACTCGTACTGCAAAGCTTGAAAAAAGGATGAGTCCATTTCATCTTTTTCCATGAGATTCCATGTGTTTTTGATAGATGCACCAAGGGAGATTTTAAATTTTAAAATCTTACACGTCGTTGGACATTTTGCAGGCAGTATAGGGATTACCTGGAGCACGTTCTGGATTATCTTTTATCATTTTTTGAATGCACTGAGCCTTTGCAGGACCTTGGACGAATATTTTCAAAGGTTTGCATTTGCTAATTCTTCAGCTTATTTCCATTTTATATGATTGCATTCTCATTCATTATTTATTCATTTGTATGGTGGTAATTTCAAGTTCCATCTTTCTTACGATGGCCATCATCTTTTTCTACGATATAGACATGTTAAAGACATCTGGATTGAATAACCTAATTCAATGCTTTTGGATGACCTGATGCACACTTAGAACATATGGTCATGTTGTCTTGGGATGAAGAACTTTGTGCCAACTATTTTAATCTTCTTTGGGATGCAAAACCAAAAGTTTTTTCTCTTTAGCATATGGTATGGCTATCATTTACAGGACATGAACTTGTGTTGGATGGTCTAACACAGACCATAGTTGTTGCAATCTTTGTGTCTCATACCATACCCAGGAAGGCAACATGTAAGGATGCACAAAACATGCTTGATGATTATCCATGGTGTGTCGAGCTTGGGATTGCCGCACAGACCATAGTTGTTGCAATCTTTGTGTCTCATACCATACCCTCAGTTTCAGACGATATTTACAACCTTGCTTTTTTGTTTTGAGTCTTCCTTTCCCTTTCAAGTAAACTGCTCTAAATTATAAAGGGAGAAAATTGTCATCTTCAATGTTCATCTCAAAGAACATGATGCATATGGAAAAGTAGAAGAGGATTGGAGACCTGAAACGAAAAAGGACTTCTGTTAACATGTTGGAGGTGAAGATTGTGGGGTTGGACATGCACATTAGAAAGTCCAAGATTGTGTTGACATCCCAAGATTATGTTAACATCTTGATTCATACAGATAACATGTCTTGTCGATGTTCAATATACCATGAATAACCCCCAAAAAGAACATGAAGAGAGTAAAATAGGCAGTTTCATACAGAAAATTTGATTGCTGGTGTATGGTACTAAGTTTTTCTTTATAAATATGGTTTTCTGAAATTGGCAAGGAGGTTTATAGGGTAGATCAGCTTTGATTAACTACTCATCCTAAATTGCAAAAAAATAGGAGCTTTATGCCGAAACATATTGAAGATATAATTCAGAACATTCGATGTAAAAGTTTTAATGTAAAAGTTTTGTTCAGCATGAAAAACTTTTAAAAGTTAGTATAATAATAATATTTATTATGTTTGTTAGGAAGATACCTTCACTGAAGATTTCAAGCTCTGTGTCGTTGTAACGTTGCATGCTCGTAAACAAGTTAACAGGTGTTTGATAGTGAGTAGTCCAGTTTCCATTCTAGAGGTCAAGAAGTTTCTCCCCATATTTATTAGACTTACCAGCCTATTTTATGTACAGCATGGTGTATGAGGATAGATGAGCTTGTTGATGGACCCAGTGCATCATCTATCGCACATTCAGCTCTTGACGATTGGGAGTCGAGGTTGGAGGACCACTTTGCTAGCCATCCATATGACATATTTGATGCTGCCTTATCGGATACAGTTACAAAGTATCAAGTTGACATTCAGGTATGTTTCTTCTACACTTGGGGTAAATCACACACCTTTGATAGCTCAATAACATTGACATGCTAACTTAATTTGTTGCTACTTCACTTTATAACTTGGCCAACGCTTGGCGGTAGAATATTACAATTCGAGTGCCCCGCTAGGTGTGATAAAGTGTAGTATCTTTTTACTGCTTCACAAGCTAACTTTATTCGTTTTTTCTTTTCACTTCACATGCTCTCTCCTGTTGAGAACATGGAA
>JAUTWN010000163.1:0-10397 GCA_033043275.1 Ruscus hypophyllum | reverse complement strand
ACCCTTTTTTATTTAAATAACAATTTTTAACATCTTAAAAAGCAAGGGTATTTAAGTAAAATGTAGTTATTCTCATTTCATTCCTTTCCTTTCCCATTGTGCAACCAAACACATGCAAGGTCATTCCCATTCCCATTTCCATTGCCATTGTCATTCCCATTTCCATTCCTTTCATTTCCCATTGTGCAACCAAACACAGTCCTAGGGGTTTTGGATTCTCTTCTTACCAAGAATCGTCCTTGGCCAGGAGAGGATCCAACCGAGCTCGGAATATGATCCATCTAGAATTCTACACTTTTAACAGTACTTTGGAAATACTCTCGTGGAAAAGCGGTTGTTCAAATTTTTGCAACGAGGTTCACGTGTTTTAATCACGGTTACTTGTACTTTTAGTATATGACCTCTCCCTATTATATATCAGCACCCTGATTTCTTAAAATATCCACTCTCCTCATATCCTTCCACTTTCATTTTCTACATTTTTGTTCCGATGGAGTTCGAAATATTTGGTTAGATGAGATTTTCTGACAATAATTTTGTTTGGTGGAATTATTGTCGAGGGAATTGATTTTCAATGTGGTATAGAAAAGTTAATGTGACGTAGACATATTGTAATTAACTTGACCTTATCTCCACCTAGAAAAAAGATCCCTTAATATGCTATTGCGATGAAAATAGTCAAGGTGTTTGGTTAGAAATAGTTGGGAGATACATCATAGCTCCAATGGACATGTAGTTTTAGTCGTTGCCGGTGAAGCATATGTACATTAATGCTTTGTGCATGCAACTTCAACTACATTAAAGAACATGTTTCTTCGATGTGTAAATAAGCACCGCATAGGAAAGTACAAATATTTACAACTGTAGATATAGGGAAAGTGTTTCGCATCCATTTGGTGAAAATCCGAGTCCAATGAGGATTCAATTCGAAGTGAAAAATTGTTAGGATTTGGTTAGGATTCTGAACTCGGGAGGATTTCTCAATCCCTGAATGTTTTAATTTGTGGCTTCCTAATTCAAGTAGGAGAGTGTTATTTTGGGAGCCCAATTTTGGTTATGACTCTAAGCGTTTAGATATAAATATATTCAACATCATAGAGGTTTTGGATTATCTCTAAAATCTCTAAAGCATCTGAAGAATTTGAAGAAGAGGAAGAAGAAGAGCTCATTTGGATTCGAAAGCATCATCTGCTATGGATCCAAATGGATCAATTTGGATGGGCTATCAATGTATTGGCGTGTCACCTAGAATTGATTATTCATCTATTGTACAAGTCTCTAATCCTATACTTTGACGGACTTGTAATCTATGAGACTGAGAGTTAACTGAGAGATTTGTACTCTCTTTTGCTATACTTTCCTCTTAATAAGGATGTTTTGATAATATTGGTCGACGTATATCAATCTTTTTGATCGGTAGAACCATATATATCATGTATTTGTGATTGCATTGTTTGTCTTTGATCTCGTTACCCATCTGTTTTCTACAATAGTAAGGCTATGTTTGGTTGCACGTTTAACTGGGAGAATGTTATGGGAATGGGAATGAGCATGGGAAGCATTCTCATTCCCATGATTGGTTGGCTTTTAATGATGGGAATGACCATGCATGGGAATGGTCGTACCCATCGTGACCGTAATCGCGATTCCCTTCGTCAAGAGAGGAATCCTGATTACGGTTACGGCCGTAATGGTCAACGACCTACAAATTACCAACTTATTCTTTATTTATTTAAATAGCATCTTAAAAAATAAGGGTATTTTAGTAATATGTACTCATTTCCATTCCTTTCCCATCACTTTTTGGGCATATCAAATACCTGCAAGGTAACTCTCTTTCCATTCATGAGCATTTTTTTAGCATACCAAACACCTGCAAAGTCATTCTCATTCCCATTACCATTATCATTCTCATTTTCAATCTCTTTTCTTTCATTTCCCATTGTGCAACCAAACGCAACCTAAATACAGTCAAGTTAATTCAATGTTGTATGGAAGGACCCAAAAAGAAATTTTAATTGCTGCAACAGACGGCGCAAATAGCTGCATTCAGAGAAAACCTATTAATTCCGGTTTGTAATTTCTTCCATTTTTGTTAATTGATTTGCAATTTTGATGTAGGGAAGTTATAGGCTGGCTTGCATTCTTAGCAGAGTCACTATAATTGAATCACCAAATGAGTCTCATTATTTTTTGATGATTCACTTTTCTATATTGTCTTTAGTAGAATCACCATTTTCAATCACTATCCTAATAAAATATTATATCTTACCATATTTTAAAATTATTATATATCTCATCTCAATCCTCATCCTACTAAAATATTATATCTTTCATACTTTAATTATTTAATCTCACAATCCAACACATTATCCTATTAAAATATTATATCTCACACCCCCACTCACATTCTTTATTATTTTTTTGGATGAGACAAAGTGATGGAGTCCACCACCAAAAAATATTGATTGATGAGAGAATCACCAAATTTGTTTATTCTCCTCTCATTTCACAAAAATTTGGTGAATGAGCCCCACTTTTAGTGATGCTGCTGGACATGGGATTGCGGGTTTTGAGTCACCAAATCACCAATTTTTGGTGATTTGGTAACTCTGCTAAGAATGCTTTATTGTCCATCTAGATTGTTTGATGCTAAAGAATCACCAGAATGCCATTGACTGAGGCTGATTTGCAAATCAAATTCTGTAACGCCCCAAGTTTTGACCCGTAATGAGTTATGAGACGGATAACCTGTCAGATTAAATCTCTGTTCAAGGACAACTAGATCCAAATAAATGCGAGGAAGTTCGACATTTATTATGATAATAAAATGTTAAAAGTATGCACTTTATTCCATGTTGAAAGACTTCTGATGCACCATGTATGAGCAGTTCCATTTTTCAGTGCAATCTCTGAGATTATATGATTTACTAAATTTGATATTTAAGCTACATTTTAATTGCAAATCGTAAAAAAAAACACGAAAAAAAAAATCTAATTTGTTAATATATGATATCCAAATAGTGAAATTCAAATTTCGACTTGAAATAAATGTTCAATTATCGTGATATTTTGGTAAGATCCTGATTTTGTATATCTAAATTTTTCTTTCTAAACATATTTTCTTAATTTTGAATTTATAATATCTCAAAATATCGAAACATTAAGTGATAATCATGATTTGTTTTGGCCAATCAATTTGGTTTTTTTCATTAAAAAAGAATTTGTAGTTCCTTTCTAGCAAGTTCAAAATGTAAAGTTTTCTTCATTTCCAATTGTTTTTTTTTTTCCAATCTATGCTAAAAATGCGCTCCATTATTATTAAATCATAAATTATTTTCCTACGAGACAATAATGGCCAAAGACACTTTCAATAGAAATAAAAAGGGGAGTACATATAACAATTCATGACAAAAGCATATACGTAAGAGTAAGACAAAGCAACGATATCCATTACCCAACCAAGACTAGTCTTCCTCTTTTGAGTCCTCAACAATGTCGACATAATGACACTGACACTTTCACCTTCATGTACCCAACCCCTATTTATATGACACTTGCACCCCTTTCTCTTTCCATCTTCATCAATTAAACCACATCAACTTATCGAAATGGACTTCAACTTCTCCTGCTTTGCCATCTCCCTCTTCTCTCTCCTCCTCCTAACAAAACTTTTCCTTTCCATCTCCAACAGCAACAGAAAGAAATACCCACCGAGTCCTCCCTCGCTCCCCATCCTCGGCCACCTCCACCTCTTCAAGAAGCCCCTCCACCGCACCCTAGCCCGCCTGTCCGCCCGCTACGACAATGCCCCGGCCCTCTTCCTCCGCTTCGGCTCCCGCCCGGTCCTCGTCGTCTCGTCCCTCTCCCTTGCCGAGGAATGCTTCACCAAGAACGACATCGCCTTCGCCAACCGCGTCCACTTCCCCTCTGCCAAGCACCACAGTTACAACTACTCCACCATCGGCGCCGCCAACTACGGCCCCCACTGGCGAAACATCCGCCGCATCGCTACCGTCGAGGTCCTGTCTTCCCACCGCCTCACCTCATTCAACGGCGTCCGAGCCGCCGAAGTCCATGAGATGGTCCGAAGTCTCTTTAAAGAGTATTCGTCGACGAGAACAACAGAAGGGTTCGTGAAAGTGGAATTGAAGTCGAGGCTGTTTGAAATTGCGCTGAACAACATGATGAGGATGATTGCCGGGAAGAGGTACTACGGAGACGACGACGACGCAGCGAGCTCGGAGGAGGTGGCGAGGTTTCAGGAGTCGGTGGAGGAGACGCTGTCGACGTCAGGGGCGTCGAACGTCGGAGATTTCTTGCCGTTGCTGGGGTGGATGGACTTTCAGGGAGTGAAGAAGAAGTCCAGAAGGCTTACAAAGTACAGAGATGAATTTTTTCAGGGATTGATTGATGAGCATAGAAGAGACGTGAAGGAAGAGAAGACGATGGTCGGAGTTCTGCTTTCGTTGCAGAAGGCGGATCCAGAGTACAACAACGATCAGATCATCAAAGCCCTTATCAGCGTTAGTATACATCTTCTTCTACTTAAAAATATCACCAATATTAATATCTTAATGTTTCGTAATTAGGATTAACAATAGTTTCTACCAATTGCGGTCTAGCCATACTCTAACAATTACCCTAAAATGATAACAAAACAGATGTAAAACATTTGTTGCATGTTTTAGTCCTCTCTTATAATGAAGCTCATATCCATTTGGTTCAATTTTTTTCAATAATATGTGTCCAATGGAAGGAGTACAACTCAACGTGCATGAGTTGTCAATAAATATATTTTTGAGATTTTTTAATATATTAATGCTGAGTTGTCACATCCAATTAGACATGTTATTTGTATTCATGGGATTTGGATCTCTCATCCGCATGGGGTGCTGAGGACGGTTCTCAGTACCTCCAACCGTCAATCTGTTTGATGAACGGTTGATAATGTGTGTGGACTTGGACGGGTGAGATTGCATATCCTCCCATGCATTATCAACCGTCCATCAAGCAGATGGACGGTTGGAGAGTGCTGAGGACCGTTCTCAGCACCCCTGCGGATGAGAGAATCCAAATCCTGTATTCATGTATAAGTCACACGCAAAAGATCGAATCCCTATATTTATTTAAGACTTCGTTTTAAATGGAAGATGTACTAAAAAAATTGCTTTTGGTCCAATCTTGTAAAACTTGTTTTAAACATGTCTTCTATGTCGTACTTTAGTGAGTAATTTCATAATATATTTAGTAAACTTTTGATATTATTTTGTTTATTAATTTTAAATTGAGTTTATGATTTACTAATAGATCATTATTAGTAGCCCTCCTTATCTATTAAACAATGTGAAATAATCTAAAATAGTCACAAAATATTTACTAGATACATAATATCATTTTATTGAATATGTATAGATATAGGCAGAATGTTTGCTCAACATAGAAAAATTGATATATAAATAGCATTTTTTTCATCCGTATTTTGGCACTAATTCTTTTTTAATAAATTTCAATCTTTTCACTTTTTCATTATTTTTGTCATAATTTTGGCTGTCTTTTTCTTTTTAGAATCCTTTCTTAACACTTCCTACATCTTTCTATTTTTTTTGCTTGCACTATTCCTTTTCGGTAACTAAGAGGCTACTTGTCCGATTGTGGTGGAGCTTTCCACATAAATTTTCTAGTGTCTTTGTGTTTGTTTCTAAAAGATATCAATTATCGAAAACAACAAAATTTAGCATGGTGTTTTGTCTTTTATTGATTTCCCTATTTTTTTTAGAAACCGTATAAAGAAGGAGAGAGAAAATATTTTGATAAAATTTTAGTTATTAAATGAAGAAAGAAAGGATAGTTAAGAGCTTTTCCATGCATCTTTTTATATCACTTTTCTTGTCAATAAACAAAAGAATCTGAGAAAAAATCTAATCTCTTCTGTTCTTGTTTACTTTTCTTGCAAACAACAAGATAATTATTTTTTCGGAAAAATATTGAAAACATGGGCTACTATTTCCAAAATTTCTTTACACAAAACAAGCACCCCTAATAACTTCAACAAATAAAACCTTATTGCTAATGAATTCTTCTTTTCTACTTGCACAGACCATGTTATCCGCAGGCACAGACACTTCCTCCGACACAATCGAATGGACCATGGCCCTCCTCCTCAACAACCTCGGCAAGCTAAACAAAGCCCAGGCCGAGATTGACGAACGCATCAGCAACGGCCGCCTCCTCCAAGAATCCGACCTCTCCAACCTCCCGTACCTGCAATGCATCATCACCGAGGCTCTCCGCCTGTATCCTGCAACCCCCCTCTTGGTCCCTCACGAATCGGCGCAAGAATGCATAGTCGGAGGCTACAACATCTCGCCCGGAACAATGCTGCTCGTCAATGCCTACTCGATACACAGGGATCCAAACACTTGGCCCGAACCCGAGCAGTTCATGCCCGAGAGGTTTGAGGATGCCAAGGGGGAGGAGCATAAGCTGCTTCCGTTCGGAATGGGGAGGCGGCGCTGCCCTGGAGAGGGCCTTGCACGCCGGGTGGTTGGGTTGGTGTTAGGGACTCTGATTCAGTGCTTTGAATGGGAGAGGCCAAGCGAGGAGTTGGTCGATATGAGCGAAGGTTCGGGGCTGACTCTGCCCAAGGCTGTTCCGCTTGAAGCTATGTATCGGCCGAGAGAAGCCATGGTGAGTGTTCTGAGTGGTCTTTGAATGATTCGGAGAGAATGTGCATGTTGAGGAATAAATGGTCTTTTTGATCAAGTA
Source organism: Ruscus hypophyllum (assembly GCA_033043275.1). Taxonomy (NCBI): domain Eukaryota; kingdom Viridiplantae; phylum Streptophyta; class Magnoliopsida; order Asparagales; family Asparagaceae; genus Ruscus; species Ruscus hypophyllum. The sequence goes on along the minus strand of JAUTWN010000163.1, from coordinate 3,629 downwards.
TCCAATTAAATATGAGAGTGTAATGAAATGAATAAAAAGTATGGTCTTTATTGTAGAATAAAGGAGGAATTACTGTAATGAATAAAATATTTGATTTGTTGATTTCTTTTCATGTTAGCTTAGTACGAAGACAAGTGGGAAGCCAATACTCGGTACTAATTTTCAAGTGTGTTTAATTAGAATGATGACAATTACATTCATAAATGTATAAATTTGTAAGTGATTATTGGTATGATAAAACAGATGTACATGATTCATTTCAAAGAAAAGTAGTAAATGTGGATACCTTACGTATTGTATCGAATAAAATATGACATTATTCAATATACTCCAAACAAATAACATATTATAAAATACATAATAAATAAGAAAGTACATTATATGTACAAATAGTATTTAAGACGGAAGTTTACATTTTATTTACAAATTAAGTATTATCATGATGGCGTAATCCGTTTCGTGAAAGAAAAAAAATTATATTTAGTAATCTTCACTTAATTAATAAAAATTAAAATTAACATAATTACGCGCATAATGAATTTTACATCTTGTGACAGTTGTCTATCATTTCAATTTCTCTTAACATGGCATAACTCTTTTCTATGTAGTCGACATCATTTATCAAATACATCACAAAGCCACCTTCATGTCCTAACTCACTTCTCTTTAATTCACTTGATATCAAAAAAATATAGTGCTTCCATGTAATATTGTGTATCATATGTTACAATATCTTATTTCTGCCAACCTAAATGAACACACATCATGATTACCATATTGAAATATATATACATGAAGAAAAAAAATATGAGAAATTCAAATAACATACTTGCATCCTTAAAAACTGATGTTTATCTACAACAATTCCTATAAGGAACTTGGTATTCATATAAAAAACTGTAAAATATTGTCACGCCACTATAATATTTGGCCTTCACCCTTAGTACGTACCTTTAAAATAAAAATTTTCAAATCATTGAGCACTACGTGTTTCACACACACACACACACACAAGTTTCACGGGAGGATAAAATCGCACCTTATAAAAGTCTTTGGATTATCAATACTATAATGTTCACAATAAAGAATCTCCTCCCTCCATTAAGTCATTTTATTACATTTTCTGCAGGCTGTATATCATAATGACTTGTCTGTGCTGGTTTAACAAATTGTAGCCATCATATGATAGTACGCACTTTATATTAAACAAATTTGAAAATTAGGTTTTTAAATATGTGCTACGTCATGCTAAAATGTTTGCACAAAATTTAAAATTACCATTTTTCTTTGCTTCTGTAATAGTGCATGAAGTTCAACCAAATTAAATTTTGAAGCCCTTATAAGAATATATGAATTTTCTTCACACGTAACAACTCTTTCGATAATCCTTTGAGCTTGCATATTTATTCTCATCCTAATAATAATTATGAAAGTTAGATATTTCTGAAAAATATTGACATCATATTTTAAAAACTTTAATACATCCCAATAATTAAACAATTTCCATACCATAAAATTAACATTTTTGCTTCTTTAATGCTTGGATTGATCTTCACTGTACTGTGCTCAAATATTGATAATGCATGGCTTGCAAAAATATATAAAAATTGGACATAAATACTTATTTATATTATAAAAAGATTGGATGTTAATTATTTTTACCTTTATAAGTAGTATCTTTAACTCCTGATGTTAAAAGTATTGGATTGGAGCTAATGTTTTACTGAAGTCAAACTCCTTATATTTCTGTTAAAATTCCTCATAAAGTGATTATTATTGCCATCATACTGTTAAAAAATTAGTGCTCAATAAAATATATATTTTCTAACATATGGTCTAATTTTGATTTAAGTGTTCAAACCTTGATTAAGAACAATAAGATCAATTTTAAACACATCTCGATAACCAAAAATATTATTTTGGCATAGTGATCCAACATAGGCAACAATGACAATAATATCTAAATAAATTTGCATTAAAAATTTTAGTTAATTAAATCTAATATTAATCATGAACATATATATTCAAAATACTTACCAAATATATATATTTTTTAATCAAGAAATGATACAACATTGTCGAGATAAACAAAGTTATACTTATAAGGTGGTGTCTTAGAGTAATCTAATGTGCACACTAGTGATCAAGAACAATAAGATCACTTTTAAATACATCTCGTTAACCAAAAATATTTTTTTTGACATAGTGACCTAACATAGACAACCATGACATTGATATCTGAATAAAATTGAATTAAAAATTTTAGTTATATAAATCTAATAATAATTATGAACATATATATTTAAAATACTTACCAAATATATATTTTTTAATCATTAAATGATACAACTTTGTCGAGATAAACAAAGTTATACTTATAAGTGTAAGAATAAATAACAAGGAACCTAAACTATTTAGGCACAACGAAAGTATGGTAAATAAAATTTTTTACCCAACTTAGCATTTATTCTAAACTATCTAGTCTTTACTCTAGATTATTCTAACTAACTAAGCAAAAAAAGATGGAAAAAGAAACACATACCCGTACTGCTAGGTTTGAGCAAATCTAGCGAACCTTTTCCAAGATAGCCTATTTAGCTCGCTAGCCAAACAGACTCGCCAAAAGTTGGCGTCGACTCATCCAACCCTTGCTGCAGTAGTTTCACCCTGAAATCGCTCCGACCAAGTTCTGAAGTTCAACAATTGAACTCCTACTCGGATCCTCGCCTTGCTAGAATGAAGATGAAAGGGAAAAAGAATAATAATTATTTTTGGGTTTGGTCTCAACAAAATGGTCAAGTCCAAACCATTTGAGTTTAGGTGTGATTATACTTGGTGCAGGTTTTATGGAGAGTACTAGGGGTTTATTTATGAGGATAAACAAATCCCCTCCTCCTTCTCTTTCTAATGTGGGAATAAACCCAATTGAAAAAGCATTTCTATGTTGTAAAAATAGTAATAAAAAACTTTAAGAAGACCCCCTCTTCACCCTCATAGGTTCCCACCCTGGGCCCCCACTTGGTACGTCCCCTAGGCGCGGGCCCCAAACTAAGGGGGCAACCCAGCAAGGGCAGTGCCACCCTAGGTGCCACCCTATAGGGCACCTAAAAGGGTGCCCTACTAGACAATAGGTGTGCCCCAATGGGCACCTTATGTGGGCCAATTTGGGGTGCGTCCAAGGTGCCTCAGCTGGACCACTTTGGGGCTACCTAGCAGGGTGCCTCAGGGGAATCTCGCTTGGCCTTTACTAGACTTGGGTGAAGTTAATTTTTTCCCTCTTATTGCGTATCTCTATGCTCACAATCCAACCCCTGTCGAGACAACACAATGTTACCTCAGTTCGGGCTGTCTTATTATCGTTCCTGCCATGTCACAACACTTGTAACACTATTTTATACTGTGTAGCAACTTTTGCTATGCTTAGACTCAAATCAAATATCGCGACACTTGCGATATCGCATGCAACAACTTTTGCAGTGCGTAATAATTACTCACAACTCTTATAATTTTTTATGTATCTCATACATAATTATTTTTTATGTTTCTACAGTAAGAGCAGTTTTGTTATGTAACTTTGAAGTCTGGTTCATACTCTGGCAGTGATCTATCATTCTCAATGATAGTTTACA
>JAUTWN010000162.1:0-10438 GCA_033043275.1 Ruscus hypophyllum | reverse complement strand
TCAATATGTCTTGACAACATGCAAAAATTAATCTGTCTCTACCTCATTCCCCGCCCATATAGAGATCTGTTGCATCTTCTTCTTTCTCCTAGAATCTCTTAAAACTCAGCTAAAATTGTAATATCATCTCCGAACTGCTAATAATAATGAAAAACAACACATTACGGACACAAAGTTTAAATTTCAAAAGCTGTAATATCATCTCCAACCTGCTAGTAATAATGAAAAACAACACATTACGGACACAAAGTTTCAATTTCAAAATGCAATAAGTAATCAAGAAAGAAATATTTAGTTTAAATTCACTAACTACCGACACGGATTAGTGATGAGCACAAATCCACAGACCCACTCCCTCCCCCCCACTCTTTCTATCTCACTAGTCAGCAACTCTCACCCACAAAATCAACATTTAGATTAATCAGTCTAATTAAAGTAACTAATGCAATAGATCAATTATTAGGGTGATTAGTAAGTTCCTTTAGGTAATCAAGCTGGATAATAGACATGCTTTCTTATTTCCAGCACAGTATCTTAGGGAAGTTATATAACTGCAATAGAAAATTTACTACAACATTTTGTTAACTTTGCTCCACTTGATCCACTACATGAAAGAACCCTGCATCGCTTGTGCTCACTATTCAAGTTCAGAATAGAACAATTTATTACTAACAGGGGACTGCTGTACATTCCATTTAGTGATCAACATAGCAAATTTTAGTATTCATGCAGATTGCATTTATGGATACGGCATTGGTTAAATAACATATAAAAGGATTGGGAAAAGGAAATCTAAAATAAATGTTGATGATTAGTTGAATGATTTCCACACTGATATCTTTGTTTAATGAAACAGACCTTTACCCGCTGGCTCTGTAAGCTGATTTTGTGAGTCAAAGACAGCATCCTGTAATGGGAAAAACAAAAATACACACATCTATCAAACACAACTAAGGTCTTACATATTGTGTTCAATAGCTTTATTCTTCTAATTTTGATTTAAGTTGTGACCACAATAGTAAGCACAGCTAAATTTTTACGAATCAACTTGGGCATTCCAATCAGTCCCATAGAGTGTTAAAAGTTAAATGAGGAAGTAGCAAGCACATTAGGGTGCCAAATAATTGAAGGACATTCTGATAAGAAATAATATTATCTACCATAATGTGAGCAAACTTTTTTATAGTGGACTTGGACTTCTACCGAGTTTTGCTGGTAAGATGCCAATAGATTTAGCTTCAAATATCATAGGATTGAAAGCATGTCTAAATTTGTACAAAATGAATTATTTTCATATGTAGAGTACAATAAATGAACCTTTTCGCTGAACAACTTCATGCAACTGGAACCAAACAAATAATTCCTGTCATACTATTGGCCAAGTCGCACATGTGGCTGTAAACTGTTGCTGAATTACATGATACAACTTATAGGTGGCTGATGAATGCATTCTTTCTGCAATGAATACAAAATAAATTTTCTGTGGCATTATGGACGAATAAGACGCTGCACCTAGATGTATGGCCCTTCTGATATGAGATGAAAGTAATCCATATGCAGAAAGGTGCTCAGTGTTTAAAATATAAAATCTCAAAAACAAGGGAATGGGAAAAAGGACAGTTACTCGTCAATTTTCTAATGTTTCGGAAAGCAAATATCAAGCCATCACGTATGTTTGATGAGGTGCTATTCCAAACTTCTCAGCTTGTGTAGTGAGAGATCAACCTGAAAATTTATCATAAGCTGAACATAACTAAGTGCCCAACAGATTAAAATACGATCAACTAGACTAATTGAAATAGTAATTCGTAAACTTGATCTTTGACAGGTTATGCTTAGTGTATGACTTTGATAATCCATGCTTAGAAATAAATCTTTAATAGGTTATGCTTAATAATATTAACTTTTTAGAACTTGACCGTACATGAATTGTGTTAGAGAGAGACGTAACTGAATTGATTAGATATATTTGTTTACTTAGTGGATTCAAACCCTAAGAAATTTGCTTTCATAGATTCATTTTTTAGTTTAGATAATCATTTCCACTTTCTTTCTTTTAATCCGCTTAAGTAGAAATAGGATTAGAGAGAACCATCTTCCTTAAGGATCAATACATAAATACTATACCTACATCATGCACTTGTGGTTACACATATTAGAACACGTCACCAGCAACAAAAGGGAGGTTGTAGGGAGCCAGTGTTGGTGCTGGGTAATAAGAGAAGAAATGGGCTAGGACGGTGGTGGCACCATGGTGGAAGAAAGGTGCAATGGATGGAGTGTCGCTGACAGGAGGGGTGACTTGGTGGCAGAAGGAGTAATGTTCATTGTTATGGCAACATGCTGGCTTGCCAAGACGTCGAAAGTGATGTTCAAGTTAGGGTTAGAGTGGGGGTGGAGACGCGATAATCAGGACTAGGATTTTACAAGGTCAAGGAATGAGGTGGAGAAAGGGCGGACGCTGGAGTATTATAGAGGAAGTGCAACAGGGCAGGTGATCAAATGAGAGAGGAGGGTGTGATGGACTATGACCGAGGGAGAGAAGAGGAGGGCATGCCAGCCTGAAGTCGATGGAGAGAAGATGCAGGTTCGTCGAAGATGACAACCAACAGTCAAAATTGGGCTTTGGAGCTAGGGATTTGGCGGATATGAAATGGGATCTGAAGGATAAGAATTTGTTTGTGTGTGTGTTTGAGAAAGAGAGAGCACCTAATAGTGATTGTATATTAAAGAAAAAAATTCATTTTTATTCTATTTATTAGGCTGTTGGAAATGCCCAACAATCTGTTTGCGATGTTCAATGCCAACAGGTTTGTGATTATTCACAAACGTGCAAATCTGTTGGTGCTGTGTATCACCAATAGATATTAACTGTTCAACTATTTGGGAGGGGCCATTGGTGTTGAACAATACTCTACTGGTGAATGAATATGTACAAGGTTAGGAGCACGTATAAACCTTGTACTGTGTGACCAAAAATGGAATGTAATCAACATGTTCAAGAACTTTCAACTTATATTCGCATTTTATTTATTAAACCATCCACTATGTTTAAAATCTCTAAGGTTAATAACATCTTTTCCAGTACTAATGCCTATAATTTATTTTCCACTTATTTGCATAGAAAAAGGCTGTACCAACATGAGAATTGCCGACACGCTGTAAATTCCAAAAGTAAAGCACAAATGCATGTATGACGAGTGCCTGCATCTCTGACACTACACGGCTTCACAATAAAAGTGTTCATGCTACATCGGTTTCCAGACTCACTCAATAATATAATATAAAATTGAAAGTTGGCGCCTTCATGGTGGGAGTGTTTACGAGATTAACAGACTACCTATTTTGGCAATTAAATTCATCTTACAAATATGTATTACTCAGAAGCTGTCATTTTATAAGAATATTTAGATTATTTTATTTTCTTATAATTTCAAAATTCTTCAAATTTTGTTTTTATTTTTCCGGCTACCTCCCGTACGGTAAACAGATATTGCCACCATAATCAATCGCTTTAATTAGGGGTGGGAATGGGCCGGACTCATATAAGCTCATATCCAGGCTCGTTCATTTTCCTTGAGCCCAAGCCCAACCCGTTTGATAATTGGGCTTGATGGGTCAGGTTCGGAACATAATCAGGCTCGTTAAAAAGCATGTTTTATCATGTATTAAGTAATTAAATATCAAAAACAAAATTAAACTTTTTAATCAGTCGTAAAAAAAATGATAAATAGGGAAGTAAAAATATTCGCATCGATATATTCTACATAAATCTTTGATCATCCTATGGAGTACAATATATTTATTATTACAAACTATTATTTTTATTTCACAAGAGAGAAGACCGATCGTAACTCTCTATCAATGTAACCAAATTCATTATCCTAAAATTCTATTCAATGTTTTGTAAAGATAAAGCTATATATTCTATTATATATCTCGTATATTAGGGTTAAAAATTTCATAAATATTTGATTATTCGGGCCCATCGGGCCATGAGCCTTAGGCCAAAGCTCGGCCCATTTCATAATCGGACCTAAAATCTAGGCCAAACCTGCCTCTAAACGGGTCAGACTGTGGGCGGGATCGACCCAGTTTCCAGCTCTAACTTTGATTACATTATACTTTAGAAAACAAATAAGCTATAGATACTGATTTAGATTATATGTAACATGCACAGGGGTATGTTCAATAGAATCCATACTAATTAAATCTGCAAAATGTAACATGAAAATGACATGAAAATAATGGAATTTATCAGCTTGAAATATGCCTGATGACAAAGATCTAAGATCTAATATAAAATTGAAATCTATAATCACTTTACAACTACTTCCACATTTTCAAAGATTGAGATAAGGATAGATGTAAACTGGTACTTAAAAGCACAATTGAATTATAATTGATACAGAAACTACAGCATAAATAGGAGAGTGAACAACTTGAAACTGTAAGTTTGATACATGACAATAAAAAAGATACTTAGATGAGTAAACACTAGAGTCCAGACACACAAAAAACTAACATTAATGAAAATAATCACCAGAGCCACAAGGAACAGATCTAGGGGATGTCTCATTACTTAAACAAATTATCCTAATGACCCTTACTAGTTACTCATGTGTCACATGCCTTATTAGATACAATAGTAGCATGTATCTCAAAAACCAAAACCATATATAACTCTGTTTAGCAAAAATTGCCAGCCAAGAGAAACCATAATATACTCGGAGAGCATAACAGAATGCCATCTAATGTAAATAAAATATTCACTTGGCCATATGAGATAAATAGAAATCTGAAACCTACTCGCTTGAGCATCCACCGCACAAATATAATCCATAACTTACACTTCAGCAAAAATTAATATAAAAAAAATAATTACGTTTAGCATTATGAAGCAAAAAAACCCAAAAATGAAAAGAAATCTACATACCAAACAATCAATGTTAAGCTGCCTCTGAGAGCATAAAGTATCTGTTCCCATGACAATTAAAAAAGATGGTGCCAAATAGTTGAACTCTTGGAGCATCCGAGTCACAAGCTAGTCTGAGTGGTAGTCCATAGATGAAATGGGAGAAAGGATTATATTTCCCAAAGAAATTTGAATTACAGCGCTTGATTACAAAGAAAAGTTCACTTTTGGTTGGAACTTATGAAATAAATAGAAAATATCGCGTAAATACACTGAATACTTCTTAGATTCACCTATAATGGACTGATGGCCAATCTAGGAAACAGTAATAGGCTGTAATTTCAGTATGAGAAGATCAAGAGAGCCTTTATCTAGCAAGCAAAAAAAAAAAATCCCAAACCTGATAAAAGCACATAAACCACATCTAAAGACACCAATAATTCACAGTATTTTATGCCAGTCAGTACTTTGTCAGGTACTGTAATTGTGGATCACTAGCAAACACAATATGTACATGTAATAATCATTTCCTATGAAGCATGGAAACACTAAATGAGGCCTCGTGTCTGTGTCGGACACGTATCATACACAATTCATGCACGACACATGCCCGATACGTGTCGGATATGGATTTGGCGTGCCCGACTCGCGGTCAACGCAAAACATCTCTGTTCGACTCGCAGACGACGCGAAACATTCGACGACCCGGTCAATTAACTTTATATTATTTCATATGAAATCTTTTAGGTATAATTTACTTTGGTTGACAATTAAATATAGTTAAGCACTTCTATAACAATGATTCAGCTACTTGTTTGAGCAAAATAAGATATTTTGATAATGGATGTGAATGAGTCTAAGTTTTGCTAATTCTATTTTTTTAATAAGACTTTTGTTTGTGATATGGATTCAGTAGTAGCCTATGGTGTTTAAATAGTCATTTATTATACAATCTTAGTGTTCACAATTCTTCTTATAGCAATAAATTGCATTGAGCTCTTCCTAAATGGTTATAGAAAGCCTGAGAGTAGATGAAACTTAAACTAATTAAACAATCGTTATTGTTTGAATTGGAGAAATTCTACTGATTGAAATATTATTACTTATACTTGATTAAACAACCAAATAATACAATTAAGTTAATGAGCATACTTGCATTTATTATAAACGAATATCTTATGATAATAGCTTGTTAGTTGCTATTTTATATTATAAATATAGCGAGAGGAAATGAGAAATACTTTGGTGAAGGAGGGACTGCCCTCCTTGGGCGCTGATGTGGACTAATAAGAACATCCCATGTGGACTACTGCACATGGGACTATGTTTACTTTTGACTTTTCAACTCAGACTCATGTGTTGTAGTCCACATGAGCTATTCTTATTGGTCTACATTAGAGCCCAAGAAGAGAGTCCCTCATTCGCCATAGAATTTCCCATTTCCTCATATATATATATATATATATTGCTTGTCGTGTCCATGTATCCTACTTTTTGGGATTTTGCCGTGTACTGTGTTGCATCTGTGTCTCATGTCCGTGCTTCATACATCATTTCTTATAATGAGTATAGTTTATTTCAAAATAAAGATATCACTTAGTTATTAACACAAAATTTGATAGTGCACAATTTGATTAATGGAAAGTTTCTAGTATAAACATTAAAATGAAAGAATTGTTGCGTTCGAAAAAGATAAAGCTGTGTTCTTTTCATTAATAGAATCAAATCAATGAATGTAAACAAGAAATGATTTTTAAAAAATTATGGGTATACTTTGTGGCTAAGATTAACATTACAAAATAGCATATACGCATGTAGCTTGAAAAAGGAGAAAGAAAGTTCTAAAAAAAACCAATTGAACAGTATAGATTAATTATATTATATTATAATTCAACCCAAACAGGCATAACTATTTCCAACCAATGCTGAGAGTTTGGAGCATAAAGTTTCAAAAGGTTTAAATGCTGGTGCATAATTATCTTAATAAAATTTGGAGGGTGATCACAGGAACCTCCTCAATTTCAAATCTACCCACACCCACCCCCATCACAACAAAAATGATATGTTAAACAGTGATGGATGATATTGTGTGTTCTTGATGAAGTTAAGAAAATGGGTGAAAAATCCCAAATGTTTAAGGTGTTAATAGTTAACCACAGCTACATTTCTAGCACAAAACCTAACCTAACCTAAAATGAATCCATAACCTCATACCCATCCCAACTCCACACCAATCGCTGACCTCTTGAATCAGTATGTGTCGGGATAGGTTTTGGGACAAAGGGTAGCATTTGGATTAAGCTTTTATCTCTACTATATATTAAGCATGTAGTGTTCTGATTCGCGAACGGTCATGATTACATTTTCTTTTATCTAAACCGTCAGGATTTATTTCCTTTCCCCTAACCTAACCCCAGCTTTTATCTTGCAACAGCCGCCCCTCAACAAATTCGCACAACTCCCTGATTCCCCTTGCCCTAGCCCCACCATCCTCGTCCATCCTCTCCTTCCGTGACTCCCTCCTCTCCCGCCAGACCACAGCCGCTGTCGCCGTCGCTGCCTCCGATGCCCTCTCCCGCCTCCACCGCACCGAGCCCCTCCTCAGGTCCTTCATCCACGTGGCGGAGTCCGAGACCCTGAGGGCCGTCAACGAGCTCGACCGGCGGATCGAGGGCAGGGAGGAGGTGGGCCCACTGGCGGGGGTGGTGGTTGGGGTGAAGGACAACATTTGCACTAAAGACTTGCCGTCCACCGGCGGGTCGAGGATCTTGGAAGGGTACATGCCGGTGTTTGACGCCACGGCGGTGAGTAGGCTGAGGGAGAAGGGGGCGATTGTTGTTGGGAAGACCAATCTGGATGAGTTCGGGATGGGAAGCACCACCGAAGGGTCCGGGTTTCAGGTAGGGGGATTGGAAATCTGTTGCCTTTTTGTTAATAATTTAAAGTTGGAATTTTTTACTGGGAATTGTGGAAAAGTTGGGATTTTGGAGAGTGAGAAGAGCAAACAATGCTGCAAGATGGTACATTTTTAACGAAATTATAAGAAAGTTGTAGTTTAAGCCCGAATAGGTTGCAGTATTCCTTTGATTTGTTTTATCTAATTGTGATGTATAGTTTAGAGAAAGAAGTTGGAAATTAAATTGAGGCTTTTGGATCAGGTTGGGATGAGGAGCTCCAGGTCTCAAGTATCAGGATTTTAGATAGTGCTTGTTGGGGTATTTTTAAAAAAAACCTTCACAAAAAAGCTGCAAGATGGTATACTTTAATGACATATTAAGAAGGCTGTATTTTTTTGTGGTAAGAGGGATACCAGATAACAATTTAAGCTAGAATAAGGACTTAGGGAGCATGACTGAAGGACCAGGGTTTTAGTTGTGGAAATTTAAGGTAGTTGTTCATAATTTGATGGTGTTTCTTTGATTTGGTTTATCCATTTATAATTTACAATTTGAAGAAAGAAATTGGAAGGACGCCACGTAAATATGATACTTTGTAATGAGATGTATGAAGAACTTGTTTGGACAATGGAAGAACCCAATTCACAATTTTAACTTCAACAGGACTTGGTTTAGAAGACGTATCTGGATGATTTTGGTATGTGGAGCATAACAAAATCCTGAGTTTCAGACACTGCATTTGATGTGATTTGGTGTTTCTACTTGTTGTATTGGCTTATGCTTTGCATGTTTGTGCAATTAAATGAGTTGGTTAAAACATGAAACTTGAGACAATGCTTATACATGTTACATTGGCATGGAAATTGTGGAGAAGTTGTCATTTTAGACAGTGAGAAGAAACAAATGCGTAATTTAATCCAGAACGGGATTGGGTGACTTGTGCTAGGTAGTTTTTGATCATGTTTGGTAATGGGAGTACCCTGTGGATTTGCATTTTTATTGTGGGATTTTAGGTGGTCGTTGTAAATTTTCGTTTGATACAATCTTTTGTTGGGAGTTTGGAACAAGTAATTTGAGGGAAAGGTGCAAGTTTGATCAACATCAACAAAGCCTTTATCTCAAAATTTTGGGGTTAGCTACATAAATCCTTCTCTTCCATTCAGCTTGGTTAAGAGCCTTCTCCATAGTTTGATGTTTGAAGATTTTGTTACTGCTTGTTTACATTAATTCAGCTCGTGTCTAGAATCTAGAAAATAGTGCATTAAGTGGTACTTTCCATAGAAACTGTGAAAGGTTGATATTTGCATAATGGGGAGACATGCAAAATGCCTACTTATGGACAAGCCTGGGATTTGCTAAAAAAGACAAGATGGGTGATTGTTAGGAAAATAAATTTCAATACAGTTTGGTGTTTTTCTTGATAATTTATTGTCGTTGTTGCTTCCGGCTTTATTTTTTCTTAAAAAATGAAGTTAAAGTGTTAGTTTTAAGCAAAATGACTAGACCTATGAAGTGATCAATACATCTTGCTTTTAAGTTTGTATCCATAATGCCAACAACTAGGGTTTTCATAAGATTTGATTACTGGCTAAAAATAAACTTGTAGCAGTGGCAGAAGATATTCTGAATAGAATGCCAAATAAGCCTTTCCAATAAATATGGTTGGAATATAAAAACATTTATTGTGGGTGAAACTAATAAAGTTTACATGTGAATCAATAAGAAGAGGTGCATGTGGAAAGTATGTTTTGGTGTAGTGCTATTTGCTAGGAATTGTAAATTGTGAAATATACTGTGTGGTCGATAGTGCAACTTTTTTCGTTGTTTTCTTGTTAACCTATTCTCGTTACATGTCACATCATATTGCTTATTATTAATTCCATACTTATCTTTCTATGAGCTTTAAGTTGGTATATATTTAGTATAAGAAGAAATAATTTAAACTTTTTTTATCCATTTGTTTAGGTTACCGCAAATCCTTGGGATATATCCAGGGTCCATGGAGGATCATCAGGGGGATCAATTGCTGCAGTCTCTGCTAGGCAATGTATAGTATCTCTGGGAAGTGACACTGGGGGCAGTGTGAGGCAGCCAGCTTCATTCTGTGGTGTTGGAATGAAACCAACCTATGGCCGTGTCTCACGTTTCGGGCTCATGGCATATGCATCATCATTGGATGTTATTGGTTGCTTTGGCTCATCGGTCATTGATACCGTAATTCTTTTGAGTGCAATTTCTGGTCACGACAAATTAGATGCAACAAGCAGCAAGAATGTAAGTCTCATTCAATTCATTACACATGCTGCAACATATTGAACACAAGGTTCTCATCACTTTCATCATTCTGTTACTAAGTGTTCTTTATTATTGTTATAAATAAGAAATTGTCTAGCTATGAGGATCATGGTATCATGCTATTTGTTTTGGGGATTGTAGCTGAGTGAGTTAAAAATTTTAATTGCCTCTATTTAGTAGCCATCCTGGGCTACCTACAAATTAGATGCAACAAGCAGCAAGAATGTAAGTCTCATTCAATTCATTACACATGTTGCAACATATTGAACACAAGGTTCTCATCACTTTCATCATTCTGTTACTAAGTGTTCTTTATTATTGTTATAAATAA
>JAUTWN010000161.1:0-10444 GCA_033043275.1 Ruscus hypophyllum | reverse complement strand
AATTAGGGACCTATGACGTGGTCCCTATCTCCTAACCTAGGAAAAGAGGTCCCGCTTACGCTCTCAGCTTTCCGCTCTATAAAGAAGTTTCAAAAAATTGATCGGTAGTAGTCCGGTCGCACCCGAACAATAATATTCCAGAGGAAAATGCACCTAAGATCAAATATTTCGAGCCGGCTTCCGTGGAAAATTCAGACTTTCTTTTTGATGCTGCGATCACATAAAAACATAAACTTTGAGGCTCAATAGCTAAATACATGGCAATTGAATCATGAGCCGAGATCATTAAGAGCATACTGCGAGTAGGAAGTGGAATTAATACAATGGATTCAGAAGCATCAAACCTCTCTTGTTCGGAAAAATCGAAACACATCGAAATGGTACCAGCCGTACTTAATAATGGAAGGATTTGGCAGAAATATGTAAAATTGTCCCTCCTCAAAAGATTATTCCGGAATAAATGGGCCATAGTTAGGAGAGGTGCGCCAGCGGCGAGCAGAAGCAAGGTTATTAGATACCGAAGGAAAGCGGAGAGCGGGACCTAGTCATCTGTCCCTCATTTCCTAGGAGATCTTTAGATCTGCTCGACCGTTAGGGAGAGGAGTGAGTAACTAAAGAGCCTATTAAACTAGTCATAGGGACCGCGTCATAGGGACCTAATTTCCGCTTAAGAGGTCCCTCTTTTCCTAGGAGAACATCATAGGGACCTCTTTGACGTTTAAGAGGGACCGCGTCACCGGGACCTCATTTCCGCCCGGCCAGAACCACACGTGCAAGTTTCCCTGCATGTGGCTCGTCCGTGATAACTTCTTCGGATTTGCGTGAACTAGCAGACCGATCACTGACGTGGGATGCCCCTTCCAGCATGATCGAACCTTTTCGGAACTGGTGAGGAATGGGCGCCACTATCCCAGCCCGGATTCAGCCAGGTTCTATTGATCATGTCCCCTTCCCAACAGCCTGCGGCCTTGTCTTGTGGCGTCTTTGGCTTTACTCGATCAAGCCCGCCGGAAAAAGAAAAGTCTTTCTCTTCCCGTCCCGGGTCATAGTGAGGCGGAGGTGCGTCCACAGAAGAGGAAATCGCAATGCATCTTGCTCAGCAGGCGTAGCTTGGAGTGGGAGTGTTGCGGGGGTAAGGCGCGGAGCGGTGGCCTAAGAGAGGAAGCCAAAGCAACCAGGGCCTATTGAGCGCAGCTAAGCTAATATGCGCCGGAGAAAGCTTACGGAGGTAAGCGGAGAGCGGGACCTAGTCATCTGTCCCTCTTTTCCGCGGAGATCTTTAGATCTGCTCGACCTCAAGGGAGAGGAGTGAGTAAAAAAGAGCCTATTATACACGTCTTTAGGGACCGCGTCATAGGGACCTCATTTCCGCGTCAACTATAGCTTTTCCTAGGAGATAGTAAGCAAGACCTCTTTGATGCTTAAGAGGGACCGCGTCACCGGGACCTCATTTCGCTCTATTCGGTCCGGAGCATTGATTCCCCATAACGAATAGTCCCACTCTATCTCTCAATTGCCTATCCTGTGCTCGAGAAGGTCCCCCAGTTCCTGGGCTGCACCTCGAGGTGCATTTAGTTGTCTAACTTTATACTGGGTATATTCCCCACTTCATGGCACCTTTCGCTCATCCATTCAGCCCGCCCGTCCAGACGCGGCGCCCTTTCTCATTATCATCTACCGCCCTTTCTTTCCTCCCGTCCCTTCACCCATGAAGAAAGTAGTATGTATGTTCGACTTCGGTTGTCGGTGCAATAGAATAGGTAGGAGTACATTATGGCAGGATCAGTCACCTGGCGCTGTTAAGCCCTCCTCCAAGAAGAATTGTGCTATGCCCCCCCGATATCCCTATAGAGCGAAAGAGCTGCCTGGTGATCCCTAGGTTGCAGCACGTCCGGTCGTTAACTCCTCGCGCCGCTGCCGCCGTTTCTAGGACCGACCGACGCCTCACCTGCACAGGTACCTACGTAGTGTAGTGTCGGTCGCACATTCATAATAGCGTTCGGACTCATGTGCCTTCCAGAACCAGGGGAGTTCCCTTGCTCCTGCTGCGTACGATTAGCCAGCCTTGCGGCGGCAAAAGGATTAGGACGTCCCCCCATGCTAAGGTTCCCTGCGGTCCGGCCGCATTAGGTTAGGGAGCTGGGCGATACGATAATAGCTCCTCCGCATCCCCAAGCGCGCTGCCCTCCTAGGCGCGCAACACTAAGTAATCCAAGCCAACCCACATTACTGACTAACGGTGGATAATCATCTTTCTTAGAGGTACTAAATACAACTCCATGAATGAGCAAAATGAAGGTTGCGTTAATGATAAAGATCTCTGGGGAAACCGCTAAAAAAAGATTGAACATGTGGGAGGGAAGAGAGATAACGAATTCCGCTGCTTTCATTTCCCCCGTCTGGAGCGGGACCTAGTCATCTGTCCCTCATTTCCGCGGAGTCAGTAACGCAAGCGCCTCTTATACACGTCAAGAGGGACCTAGTCATGGGGACCTAATTACGCTGCCTTAAATTTAAATGTGTTACTTAATTAAAAAGCTATTGTTGGAGGGGCCGACTGCTTAACTTAAGTAGTATAATCATGATCGTAGTCACTTTCGAAGGCAGCGCTGCCTTAAATTTAAATGTGTTACTTAATTAAAAAGCTGAGGAATTGCTTTCTCATTCTTTGACTTTACAAATAGTAACTTATTTTGTAATAGAATAGCGCCAAAGAAAGCAAATGGTCCCATCAAAGGTGACTCGATGGCTTTCGTACGCAGTCTCTGGTTTCCGTATGGTTCGTAGCCTGCCTTTTTGCTTGACCAACTCAATCCCACTCTTGGATCTACTACTGCTTGCTTTGAGGACCCGAAACTGGCTATGGATTGCTAGCTTCGCTGATCCACTGAATCGCTTCTTTGATCACCCTGAAACTGGTCATCACGAAAGCTGGGCTGACTGCAAAATGACCCCCAGCTCAGAAGCTTTCTCTTAGACTGGATCCAAATACCAATTGGGAACTACGGAGAATGAGGAAAAAGATCTGACCGAACCAAGTGAAGAAAAAGGACGCTTTCATAGTCTCGCACCATGGCTTCCGAGCATCTCTTCATTCACATTGCTCAACCTTCCGGGCTTTGAAAGACTATGTTTCGCAAAACATGCTGTCAACTCTTGTCAATTCCGGTCTCTTCCCCTCACGAGCAAGATGCGCGATAGAATCGAAGAAGAATTCCATAGGTCTCTCATCTGGTTCGCAATACCCCAGCCATTTCAATGCATCTTTTTCTTTTCCGCTACTTAGCTTTCAGTTATATATACGTTCGTCTCGAATTAGATATAGTAGTGTAAATGCTAGTGCGGAAATGCGGTCCCTATGACGCGGTCCCTATTGACGTGTATAATAGGGCCCTATTACTAACTCCTAGGAAATGAGGGACAGATGACTAGGTCCCGCTCCCAATCGTTTCAGCACGACCCTCTCCCTGCAATTACTGACGTTGTTAATAACGCGAGCCGCGCCCGTTGGTTTAGCCTCCGAGACCTTTGTCGTACTAAGTACGAATAAACTATAGTAAGCTAGAGCCAATAGATAGCTAAGGGCAGGATAGGTTTAAACAGTTTACGGGGGGGCGAATCCGTTTCCTAAAGGCTAGTAATAGGCTCGACCTCAAGGGAGAGGAAACGCGTAGTTGGCTCTTAGTTAAGGAGAGGAAATTAACCATTGGCTCTTAGTAATACGAGGTGATAGTCTAGCTAACTCGACCAACGGGAGAGGCGCTAAGCGGCTCGACTTATAGGAGAGCTTTTGCTTTAGGTTTGTTCTTCATTGAATAAAGGCGCTTGCGAAACGAAAGAGGATTAGAGAAAGACGAGCAAAAATCTGCTTCTGGTTAAGATCAAAAGATGCTAGGGCTCGGGCAAGCAAGGCGCTTTAGAGTGCCTCATGAGGATTGATCTTCGACCCTGATTGACTCAGGCCCTAGAACGTCGAGCCGGGCAAGGCAGCTATGGCAGTTACGAGGTTGAATCTCTGAGCGAAGGCATAGGGGGAGTGGAGTCAGAACTTCATAGCGCATC
Organism: Ruscus hypophyllum; assembly: GCA_033043275.1. NCBI lineage: Eukaryota > Viridiplantae > Streptophyta > Magnoliopsida > Asparagales > Asparagaceae > Ruscus > Ruscus hypophyllum. Next base: position 6,382 of record JAUTWN010000161.1, on the reverse strand, counting down.
TAGCTTGAGAGCCGTTAATGAGTAGTTGCGGTAAGGCTCGACCAACGGGAGAGGCTCGACCGATAGGGAGAGGTTTGGCGTAATTGGCTCGACCGAAGCACGAGGCGCTTTAGGAAAGAAAAATGCCCGGAAACGTTGGTTTTGTCCGTGTGGGTGGGAACATAGCATATTCATATTGGTTGGCGGCGGAAAGAGGTTGAAGAAAGAATAGGCAAATCCCTGGGTTGCCCGGCCCCTGAATGAAATACGTGGAAATAGGGAGCTGAATACAGGGAAGTCAGTCATTGGTGGAGCATTTTACCTTCTGTCCTCTCGGTCAATAGGTAAAGCGTTTCATATAGAACTAAGCGAGAGGGGACGATTACTGCATCTTTCCAGCTGTTTTTGAAGAACTGCAAGAAGCACCTGAAGCTAATCATGAAAAATGCCCTTCTGCTGCCTAGGAGTCATGCTGATTTAGGAGATCACATTCCTTTTTCTCAGCGTCTCCAGACTAGGCCACCGACGTCTTCCTCCCGCATTAGGAATAACGGAAATCCGTTCTCCAGCCCCCCAACTGTAAGACGGAAAAAAGTAAGAAGGCCGCCTAAAGATAAGCTGCTAAGTTTTGGTGTTTCCACTTAGCCTGGACGTTTAGGTCTCGCAAGGCTCGACCGTTAGGGAGAGGCTCGATCGTTAGAGAGAGGTGAAGAATTTCCGAGTTCCTGCTTCATTGGGCCTTCATTACTCCCCATTTTCTGCTAGTTGATTCGAAGCAACCTCAGAAAAGTGTCCCCAACACTGCGGAGGGCCATCAGGAACAGGAGCGGAGAGCGGGACCACTTAAGAGGTCCCTAATTTCCTAGGAGTGAGTAAGATGCACCTATGATACTATTAAGAGGGACCGCGTCATGGGGACCTAATTACCGCGTCATAGGTCCCTCTCTTCCGCGGAGAACGTAATAGAGACCTCTCGTACTATTAATAGGGACCGCGTAAGCGGAGATAGTCATAGGTCCCTCTCTTCCTAGGAGCGGGAAGCTTAAGAGGTCCCTCTTTTCCTAGGAAAGCGTAACTAAATAGCCTCTTAGACTCTTAAGAGGGACCGCGTCACCGGAACCTAATTTCCGCACGTAATAGGCACCTCTTTGACACGTCAGGAGGGACCGCGTAAGAGGGGCCTAATTACCTAGGGACCTCATTTCCGCTTGGCTCGACTAAAAGGAGAGGCGCGTAGCGTAGATTACAACGAGGTGTTTTCTCCAGTGGTAAAAGACTAGTCTATTCGGATACTTTTGGCGTTAGTGGCACAGTTCAACCTGGAGTTGGTTCAGTTGGATGTGAAGACGGCCTTTCTACACGGAGATTTGAAGGAGGACATCTATATGACTCAGCCTGATGGGTTTAAGGAAGCTGGACGAGAAGACTTGGTATGCAAGTTAAAGAAGTCTCTGTACGGTTTGAAGCAGTCTCCTAGGCAGTGGTACAAGAAGTTTGACCTGTTTATGCAGAGGCACAGGTACAAACGGAGCCACTACGACCACTGCGTGTATATGAAGAAGCTCCAAGATGGATCATTCATCTATCTGCTGTTGTATGTGGACGACATGCTGATTGCGTCCAAGAACAAGGCAGAGATCGGAAGATTGAAGAGCCAGTTGAAGACTGAGTTCGAGATGAAAGACCTTGGAGAGTAGAGTGCGGAAATGCGGGACCTAATTTCCGCTTAGAATAATAATAATATATAAATAAAAGACCCTTACTACTTACTTAGCCTAAACGCCTGACGCCTGCGCGTAAATCGCTCGAGACTTGCCGCCTACAAGACGATCGCCTACACCTGGAAGAACACCACCTGATGATGAGGCAATTGCCGCGCATCACCGAGTACTGAAAGGGATGAAGAAAGAGAAGCCACTCTCACTCAGGAACAGCAAAACCTTAGGCTTGACTCTTAACTAGTTGAACCGGCCTCACCTAATTACTTAGCCGCTACGCCCTTTTAATTACTAAACATAAGCTAAACGCTGAAGACCAAACCTTCATTAGAAAGGGGCTCCCCTGTTTGCTTTCGCTTAGCCTTATATGATAAGCCTTGCTAGGATAATTCATAAAACCTTGCTTATCCTTCTGATGAGAAAGCTTTCCTCTCCTTTTAGTCGAGCCAATGGACTATAGCGCCTCTCCTTGACGTCGAGCAAAGACTATAGTTTTCCTCTCCCGTTGGTCGAGCTATTACTTACGCAATAGCCTCTCCTGTGAGTCGAGCCTCTCCCTAACGGTCGAGCCTCGGATTACCTTTATTGCATCGTTTAGGGCGAGCAGCCCTTATTCAATGAAGAACAAACCGCTGCGAGCAGCCCTTAAATTTAAAGCCGCAAGCGCCTTTCCTTATTTATATAGGAAGTCTGGCAGCTAATGAGTAATGAGCGAAGCCTTCTATTGGGCAGAGAGAGCAGATGTCACTACGTCAACGGCAAAAGAAAATGTTGCTAAATTGTAATCAAATCATCGAAATTGGCTACTTACCTGTCACACTCACCGAGCTAGTTCAAAGTAGGTTGAGAAAGAGTCTCATCCAGCCAGTCGTTCGAAAGGAAGAATGTCATCATAGCTTGCCGGAATTCCTAAATAGCCTCTCCCTTCTAAAGAGCCAATGGAGCATTACCTTCGCAAAGCAACTAAACAAAATGGTACCGTCGGAGATGAAGCCCGAGAGCGAGGCTTTGAAAAGTGATCCTCTTTTCAATCTCTTACTTACTATCTCGTGCGATTCACTCTCAAGCCATAGCGAACAAGTAATTAAGGAATGACCGAACGAAGTCGCTAAAGGCAGGCATCCATCCTTCCATTCGATCAAAGGCATCCGAGCCGAAGTAATTCAATTCACTCGAAAGGCAATGCATAATTGGCTCGACTAAAAGGAGAGGCGCTTTAGGCGTCAAGCAGCCCCAACTCTAGCTCCAGAGGGCTCCGTAGAGCAGGAGAATGCTCAGGCATTGTCCTAACTTTCTACGTGTGATTCCTCGTCTTACATCGAGCGAAGACTTAAGCGGAAATGCGGTCCCTATTAAGCGGTCCCTCTTAAGCATTAAATAGGTTTATCTTACTAACTCCTAGGAAATTAGGGACCTATGACGCAGTCCCGCTTCCCTCTCCCTTTAGGTCGACCCTCGTATTACATCGAGCCAAGGGAGCCTTGCCTCTCCCGGCACGGTCGAGCCTATTACTAGGCCTCATTTTTTTCTTTGTTTGTTAATTTTTTTGCTTTAAGGGCTTTAAGGAAAGGATCGAGGTCCTATTGGGCAATCAGTGTGGGAGCGGAGCCTTGAAAACCCATATAAAAAGCGCTTCTCCTTCTTTCTTTTTGGACTCCCCGATAGAATGTGAGTAAGTGGGGCTTCCCCATTTACTTTTGGTTTAGATGAAGGGAGACGGGAAAGAAAGATCATCCTCTATGCTTCGACTTTGCTTTGGGTTCTTCCTCAGACAATAGGTCTATCTGACGTTCTCCTAGGAAATGAGGGACAGATGACTAGGTCCCTATCTCCGCCGGAGCATTGCCTATAACTATGAATTAGATGTGTTAAGCATTGCACTGAATTATTAGTAATTTGGATGTGATTTTTTTTGACGGAAAAAACTATCCGTTTTGCTTGCATAAACTCGGGATTTTTCGCTATAAAATAGCGATTTTAAGGTCTTACAGAGATTATTCCCCGTTCGTAAGCAAAAGTCATAGCGGCTATTGCCGTATTGTCTAAGTCATTTAAGGTTTGTATTAAATTACTAAGCCTAAAGGCTTAAGCCTAAAGTCAAACAAATTATGCTACGCCCTTACGTCACTTGAAGCTTTAGACTTTGTAACTGCTCGTTAGACACCTAAGATTGCTATATATATTTTTTAACGACGAAAGCGGAATGCGGGACCTAGTCATCTGTCCCTCATTTCCTAGGAGTACGTAACTAAAGAGCCTCTCGTACTATTAAGAGGGACCGCGTCATAGGGACCTAATTGCCGCTTACTCGACTAAAAGGAGATCTTTAGATCGGGGCTCGACCTCAAGGGAGAGGAGAGGCTATTGCGAGAGGCGAACGGCTAACGGAGGAAGAAAGTAGCTAAGCGGTTTGTTCTTCTGAGAAGAAAGTAGCTTTAGCTAAGTCATTTCGAGACCTAAATTAATTAACCCAAAGACGAGCGGGACCGCTTAATAGGGCCCGCTTTTCCGCGTAATAGAAAAGGCTCTTGGGAAAATTCGCCTGAAGTTTCAGGTTGAAAAACTCAAGACAGAGGTCACTTGTTACGTCATTGATAACGAGAGTCTTCTCTTAGGGCGGCCATGGATCCATGACAACCGGATAGTACCGTCCACCCTTCATCAATGCCTCAAGTACGTAAACCTTTAAGAACAGACAAGTGTGCAGGGCAGGGTGTTCGCTGATCGGAAACCCTTCAAAGGACTTGAAGCATACTGCGCCGACGCTCAAATGTACGTGGATGGCCCTTTTGATAGTGAAGAAGAAGATTCCAAGATTATAGTGAAGAAGAAGGACGATTAAAAAAGAAAGCACCACACTCGGAAACCTGAGTGTCTAAAGTAAAATACCATTATCCAGACTCACGCTGACATAATAAGAGTCTCGAAGGTTAAGCCGAAGAAGTTCGTCGTCAACGTAATCGTGATTGAAGACGCGGCCTCGCATAACGAAGCAGAGAGACTAAGGAGAGTGGTACGTGCGGCTTAAACACTCCAAAAAGTACACTAGACATCAGCCATACAAGAAGTTTCGTTTGTTAAAAAAAAAGGTGATATGTGATTATTTCCTCTTCTGTTCTCTTTCTTTCTTTCTTTCTTTTTCGAAATCTCTATGAGCTGAATGATGTCACTCGAGTGTTGAGCTTTCAAAGGCTTTTTCAAGACCATCCAAGGCGGAATATTTAGCAGCAATGAATTAATAGCAAGGCGCTTGCGAGCCCGCTTTTCTTCTTCGATGAGCAAGCTCTGGTGGATTTCCACGCCTTTCCAAGGAAGAATTCCCACTTCAAAGAGCCTTCCTCACCCGGGTGGTGAGCTAGGAGGGCCATGCATGGAATGATAGAACAGAACGGCCGACAGCTACTTGGGTTAGGCGGCTCAGTGAGACAGGGAAGGGCGAACGAAGTGGTAGTCAACTTCTATGTGCTTAGAGCGGGCATGGAACACAGGATTGGCCGCCAAGTGTGTAGCGCTAGCATTATAACAGTGCAGGATAAATTGATAGCGAAATCGCTAGATCGCGTAGCAAGTAAGAAAGCCATAACAGTTCAGAGGTGCGTAGCGGGCGAGTGCCTTGTACTCTGCTTCGGCACTAGACCTGGAAAGAGTCGGTTACTTTTTGGAAAGGGTCGGTTTTTCGATAGGGAAAGAAAGAGGGGAATTGCACGTAAGAGAAGGGAGAATCTTCATGGACTGGCTTCCACCAATCGAAGTTTCGCGCATTTCAGATGGTGGTAAAGTGAGACCACATAAGGAGCTCTTCCTCATTCAGTCATATTCTTAAGTCAGAAATCTTTGACCGCAAGCGCCTTAGGTGCGGGCGGGGTAAGAGGCTTCTCTTCTCCTCAAGCAATTACCTCTATCTAAGCCGTCAATTCACATTGCCTACGTTCTTTCACTGCTCTCCTCAGGTTCTCCATCAGCTGGATGTCCACTAAACGAAAACGAATCCCGTGAAAGCTTTGATAAGAAAGATCCGAGTAAACAATTATTTGTCGTTGGACTGAAATATGCTGAGGTAATATGAAATATTTAGGGTTAGCTTTGCGTTCCTTGAGTATGTTTCTGCCCTAAACTAAGAAAGAGTATAGTGCTCGTTTTGATAAGAGTATGGAATACTATCTGCTGGAAAGTTTACAACGTCCCCCTTATGAAACTACGGGAATTTCTTCTGGTTCGCTACTACAGCTCACGACTGACCTTGAACTGGCCGCTTTCTATTTGAACGGAATTCCACAATTGCATTACCTTCGGCTGCACTTCCTTATCTGTATTCCTGGGCGGGCGTAGAAACCCCTGCTTGAACATGAGCTACGGACCCAGCTCCCTCCCCCACGGCCATCTCAGCTTCCCCGCGAGACTCTGTTTATCCTGAAGTGAAGGCTAGACCAACGGGAGAGGCTCGACTAAAAGGCTCGACCTAACGGGAGAGGCTCGACCTCAAGGGAGAGGAGAGGCTATAAGCGGTAAGCCGATTGAAAACTTTGCTTTTACGATTTGTCGTAAGAAAGAGCTACTAAACCACTATTTCGAACATAGTATAATGACTTGCTTTTCTTTATTATAAATAAAAAAAAATCTCAGCTAAGAGGGGTCATGGAAAGAACAGGTTCCAAATCACGATCGATTCCTTTTTCAAATCCTGC
>JAUTWN010000160.1:0-10490 GCA_033043275.1 Ruscus hypophyllum | reverse complement strand
TGCTTTCGTATGCCGTAAAAGTACACCTGCCTTTTGTTACGTACACCTGCCCTTCCCTTCCTCGTCAATTCTCTTGAAGTAAACTTCCCTCGTCTTACTTCAATTGACTTTTTCTCGGCCCTAAATAGCCTCTCCTTTTAGTCGAGCCAATTACACATTTCCTCGTATTACATCGAGCCTCTCCCGGCACGGTCGAGCCTCTCCCTGACGGTCGAGCCTCGCCTTTTTGTTTGCTCTGCATCTTGTCCAAGATAAAGCTGTCAGACTTCTATTTAGATCTCCCGACGAACAGTGGACCACCGAGATAAGGATCACTTTCCTTCATGATGCTGCCTTAAATTACAAGTCTAAGGAGATTGGCTAGATCCACTTGGTAATTGGCTGACAAATTTTTGCTAAAATGGTATGTTTAAATTTCTAAATGATTTTCAAAATTCATGCACTGTGACCCGACCCGGAGGAGTAGGGCGTAGCGTAGTGCTTTGACGGCCATGAACTTCTGAGGGATGGGAGGAGCATCTCCAAGTATGGGGCAAAGGATCAAGCGCTTTGACTTGAAATCAGCCACGGATAGGTGGAGCCATTGAAAATCATGTACAGCTTGATGAGTTGTCTTATGCGGTCACCAAGGTTGGCGTCTGCGGTTGTGCAGGCGGCCTTAGGATATAATGTTTTCCACTGCGGTCACCCGCATGTAAAGAAAGATGACGAGGTCTGCTTCACAACGGGACAACCTCTAGGGTACTACTGTTCTTGGCCTTTGTTCACACTATCACATCACTGGAGAGTATGGATGGCAGCGGATAAGATTGACCCAGGAAGAGTGTTTAGGCACTATGCTATTCTTGGTGATGATCTTGTCATCGGGGATAGTCATTTCGTAGCTCAACCTTGTTGCTTAGCAGCCAGACGGGAAAGATATGAAACCAGTGCAGTAGACGAGACATGCTATGATGGGTGGCACACAGAACCAGCCGGGAGAGCTTTTTGTTATATCTTTTGCTATTCTATAGTGGTAGCACAAGCATATAGTTTTGAAGCTAGAAAGGATTCCGCAGGAGATTATTGCGTAGATCGGCATTAAATTAAGGAGAACCACTGGAAATTGGTACCTTTTTTCAACCGGAGCGGGAAGCGGGACCTAGTCATCTGTCCCTCATTTCCTAGGAGAACGTCAGATAGACCTATTATACACCGCATAGGGACCTAGTCATAGGGACCTCATTTCCGCTTAAGAGGTCCCTCTTTTCCTAGGAGCGCGTAGATAGGAACCTATTATACACTTAAGAGGGACCGCGTCACCGGAACCTAATTTCCGCTAGCAGAGGTTTTTTGAACAGTCACAGACGTGGGTGGTTCCCACTCATATAGGCGAAGACGGGTTCGAACCTATGTAACTGCTCTACATTCCTTTCGTAGATCGTGATTTACTAAACAATGTCTTTATCTCTCCTGTACCCGCGTAAGATCAATGTTCACTTTGTGTCTGATTGGATTATTGAAGTGGACTACGATGTCTTGTTCGAAGATGTTATAGGCCACGACAAAAAGGGCGTAGCATCGCCTCCGGTTGTCCGTACTTTATGCAGTAGTCTTTGTCTTTGCTTTCGTATTATTAGAATTCTGAATATTTTTCATTTTCATAAATCCTACTAAAGCGCCTCGTCTTACATCGAGCCAATGGAGCATTACCTCTCCTTTACAGTCGAGCCAAGCGGGAAAGAGATCGCTGACCGCGTTAGCTAAAGCTTGCCTTTAGAGTAAAATAAGTGAAGTTTACGAACAAGCGAGTTAGAAACTACACGAGCCCAGAGAGAGTATATTCCGTATACTACATACAGGGGAGAGCCGAATAGCAGCCCGAGCGAACTAGTCTATCGGTGGTGGTGCTTGTTCTGAATTCCATTTATATATGTAATTGTTGAGATCAGGCTCTTCGTTCAGCTCGAAATTATGTATCCACTGGATTCTCCGATTTCTCCTTTCTCGGGGTTGACCTATATTAAAAAGAAAGCTCAAGTCTACGTTATCTGGGTTGTTGGGAAGGAAGCTCTCTCGGCAAGTCAGGAAAGGGCCTTGTCATAAATAAAGGCAATTAACCATTGGCTCGACTCACAGGAGAGGCTAGAAGCGGAGGAGAGCCTTACTTTAAAGCTAGTCGAGTGGATTTCTCAGTAGTGTGCTCCTGCACTTCCTAGGGTCAAGCTCCGTGTATTCAAGTGAATATTTCAGGGGTGCTCTTTTCCGTGGTTGCCAGTTTGGGGAATTCACTCTGCTCTTTCAGTTAGGCCTGTTTAGGAATCAAGCGCTTTCTTTCCCGGAGGTGTTTGTCGCTTTCCTTTTCAGGAGTGGGGATCCAAGAGGTTGGTCATCCAACCAAAGAAGGAATTGAGAACTACACACCAAAAGTGAGGGCGATCCTGAGCGGTAATGCGGTCCCGGTTACGCGGTCCCTCTTAATAGTATAATAGGTGCCTATTACTAGCGGTAATGCGGTACCGCTAACTAGGTCCCTATGATGTGTATAATAGGTCCCTACTTACTATCTCCTAGGAAAAGCGGGACCTATGCCGCTTCCCGCTCCGCGGAATATAGGGACCTATAACGCTCTCCGCTCTACTTAAGTTAAGCAGTCGGGTGAGTTGCGAATCAATCCAATCATCCAGCATTTCACACTCCCTCGTGGAAAATAGGGATAATCTAAACAGGGGCTCTGACGGAACATGTTTCAAGCAAGGAGCCTTTACTCTTGAAGTTACAACCCCCTCCCCTCGATTTCTTCCTTGGCGGCTGGTTTTTGCTTGGAAAACTATTTTGCATCCCGAAGAAAAGATCTATCTCTCTCCCGTTCCATTCATTTTCATTTGATAGGCGTCGATCTCAAAGCAACAAGACTCTCCCTCAATCGAGAATTCGAAAGTTCCTATGACTAGCTTAAGTGAAAGATCAATCCTTCCTTGTAATTAGGGAAAAGGGTCTATCCCCTATAAAAAAGACATGGTGCATTCATTTTTGAGGTGGTGACAGTCCACAAGGCTCTCCGGACACCGTTCGAGTTGAGGATAGGAAGCTCTATTTGATCGAAGGGATGGCTAAAAGGCCAAATCAGGCTAAGAACAAAAAGAAGAGACTAGCGAACCGGACTCGAACCGGCACTGAAAGAATAGGACTTATTATACCATGAACGGACTCCTTGTCAGGAAGAGATAGAGATGGGGCTTTCCTGGCTTCTCTCTTTCGCCTTCTCGATGCATTGCTTGGGTCTTCATTGGGCACTAGTTGCGCACGGGATCTTCGGTGTGAATAAAAAAGTGTCAAGTGATGGAGTCTTTCGGAGGTGTGGCTAGCTCTGGGTCAGCTGTAAACTCTTGTTCAAGGAGTGAGGGAAAAGCAATGTTTGAATTTCACAGGCAAAAGGCCGAGGCGCTTTAGAAGAAGAAAGACCAGGCGCAGGGCCAAAGGCAGCATAGTACAGAAAAGATATTCCTGATTCAAGTCTTGGAGGAAGGGCGGCTACTAGAAGAGAGGGGTTCAACCCCGGCAAAGTCCTTACTTAACTTACCTGGCTCCAGGGAAAGACATTCTTTAGGGAACGGCCCCAAGCTTTTTTCTTTCCGCTATTTAAAGGCATCGCGATTTAGCTGTTGTCGAAAGGGAAGATAGTTCTTTGATCCGAAGCAGTTCTTGCTCAAGTTGAACCAGCTGTGAAATAAGCGATTGTTCATGTTCACGAGTCAGCTCTTCTCGCTTTGCTCTTGATGCGGCATAACCGGTCTTAGCGAGATCTGCTGCTATAGAATCAATTGCAGTTAGCTCTATTCCCTGACCTCGGGGAGATGCTTCTTTCTTATAATAAGAGTATGCCATCACTGGTTGTTGCCGCTGTTCAGAGCAGGGGGAAGGAAGATGCTTTTTAATAGCTATCTTTCATACCCGCACAAAATTCGACTTTTCTATTTACTTAATACGTTGATGGAGAGAAGGCCCTGTGCTACTATCTTTTTCTTTTTCACAAGGATTGTTTCAGAAGCCGAGAGGCAATGCATCATTGGCTCGACTTACAGGAGAGGCGCTTTAGATAAGGAGCTAGCCTTTTAGAATATTCTTTTTCGAGATGCAAGAAGTCACTAGTACCTGGAAAGATAAGATGTGAGCAAAGAAGAAGCTCTTGCCACTGTCGTCGTAACCGCTGTTGGAGGATCGTCATTACCAGCCTTGTCTCTTGTTGAATCTGTTTCCTCTTTCGACTGTGATTTCTCTCCGGAAGTTTCATTTGCTTTGGTGTGGTTAAGCTCTTCCTTATCTTAGGACGAATCAGCAGAGAAGGGCCTTCGAACTCTCCTGTTTAGGAAGAAAGCTGCCATTGAACTAGGCTCCCATTTAGCATTGAAACTAAAGAGTGAGTGAGATTCCGATTAAGCGAGGGAAGCGGGACCTAGTCATCTGTCCCTCATTTCCTAGGAGCACGTAATAGAGACCTCTTATACACGTCAATAGGGACCTATTAATAGGGACCGCATTTCCGCACGTAGCATAAAGTTTCGTATAACAGAACCATTAGCGATTCTCGCTCTTGTCTTATCTGCTGCTGTCTCTGACTGACGAAGAAGGAGTCCCACTACACGAAAAGAAAGAAGGTAGGAGCCCATCCCGGGTGAAATGGTTGATGGTTGAATGAATGTGACCAAGCCAAGAATGGCTTTTTGTTGACAGAGAGATTCTCTTTTATAGGAAGCAGAATAAGCACAGTTAGCAAGATCCCCTGCTATTTCAGCTGCCGTTGAAGGAAGAACCGATGTGATTGCTCGAGTTGAAGAAGTGGATGCTGGTATCGTAGATAAAAAAAGGCTGCTAAAAGGACAGATTTCTCTCTATTGATTAAGTCATTTCCCGAGCGGAGAGCTAAAGCGTGACCGCTTTTACGCTTGGCCGCGCCAAATCCTGGAAGTGGCACCGCTTTGGCGATTGGCAAGCCTACACTGGGGTACTTTACCGAGTAGCGCTGCCTGAACGAAGCGTGGGCGTAAAGCATCAAGTGGAGGCGCCGAATCCTTGCAAGAGGGGGGTACTAAGCGGGATCGACCGGTCAAAGCCAAGTCCAGACGAGCTGGCCAAAAGGCATAGGGCCAAGGCTGAGCTGGCAGGTTCATCTCACTTATTGTGTGCTTTTATGGGATAGACTTCCATCAAGGGAAAGTGCATTTTAGCTCGATTTTCAACAACTCTTTCTTTTTCTTTCCAAACCACCGCTCAGCCCCCTCAAAACTATGGCATCAAGGTCGGCAACCCCCGACGGGTCGGGCCTCAACCGATCCACTTATAAGGTAAGGGGGAAGACAACTATATATAGTCTAGTCTATCCTAGAAAGACGGGCTAGAGCGCTGGCCCATTAGTGGGTTCAATTCCGCAAGCAAAAGCGGAAAATAGGTCCCGGTGACGCGGTCCCGCTGTCGTATTAAATAGGTCTATCTTACGCACTCCTAGGAAAAGCTATAGTTTAAGCTCTCCGCTCTCCTATAAGTCGAGCCGCTTAGCGCCTTTCCTTTTCAATTTAAAGAGTAGTCTCGAGCCGCGCTCTTCTGCCATGCGAAGGGAAGATCGGATTGAACGGCTAGCGAACTCAACCCTTGCGGCAAGAAAAGGACGAAATAGCTCATAGCCAAGTGTAGGCTTGCTTCGCATAGGCTACACAAGCTTGGGTGCGGCTCCCCTTAATTACTTCCATTACTTATTTTCTTATTTTTTTTATCCCCCCCTTGGCCCCAAAGGTCCGAAATAGCCGTACGCACTCCATATCCCACTCTGGAGGTAGGGCCCGAGAATCCTATCTTTTTTTCGTCGAGTGGAAGTAGGAATGAAGTGGCTCATGCCAGACCGGAGAGATCATACTTATCCTTATCGGCGGGATCAATCGCAAATCGAGCATCCCCATGATAGATTCAGCCAGCTTCTGAGCTCAGCCTCTTGCAGACCCTCGGGACTCGCCATTCTCACTTCTATAGGAAGTAGTTTCGTCTCCACAAGTTAGCCTGTCTGCCTGCAAGGCCCAATCGAAGCCGATTGTCCCCGTGGGTTCCGGATAGCGCCCCTTCACTCACTTGTGGTTTCGCTACTCTAGGACATCAAGACCAACTCAGGCTCCAGCCCTAACATCAGCTTTAGATTCAATTTAGAATTAGGCTTCAGCTCCAGCGGAGAGCGATAGCTTTCCTATATCGCTTAGGCTTAGGCTTCAAGCATAGAATTAGGCACCAGCCTCGGCCTAGGCATCGGCTTCCTTCTTCGTAGTCTTCTTCGCAAGCGCCTCCTGCGGACCCCAGTCTTTCGACAATTGGCATAGCCTTCTTCATCTTATTCATCCTTGTCTTCGTCTCTGTCTACCAGAAATGTTGTCTTCTCCGGAGAGTGAAGAGAGAAAGGAACATGAGGCATCCTTCTTGCAGGAGCTCAGACTCCAGTTCGAGCGTTAGAAGGAAGCAAGCGCAGGAATAGGACTAGTCTGGAGCCAGAGAAGCATTAGGCATAGAAGCAGCGTTAGGACGGATACTCGCTCTTTATGTGTAGCCTGTAGCTGGTAGCTCTATGCTAGCTCTTGCCGCTCTTCTTATTCTATTACCGATTGCTTCGCGGCGGATAATAGGAAAACCTCTCTCGTGGCCTTTGGCCGTCCTAAAATAAAAAAGTCTTGGGCTTCGTAGGAAAGAGGCCTTGGCAAGGGGGATCCCACCAAAAAACTCTCAATCAAGCCTTCACACCCCTACGTCAGGTAAAACCCCATTTTCCCAAACCGCAAGCGCCTCTCCCTTCTAAAGAGCCTCTCCCTGACGGTCGAGCCTCGCATGTAATACGAGTAAACTAATCCAAACCTCTCCCGTTAGGTCGAGCCAAGCTTACGCTTCCCTATAAAAAAATTGGGCATCTTCTTATCTTATTCGTCTTCTAGTTAAAACCTATTCTGATATGATAGGTGGATTCCTATCCTTTATCTATCAGTAAATGGATGAAATTCACTCGTCAGAATCCATATACTCCACTACGTAAAATAAAATAAGGCGCTGTTAAGCGTTGCTGCATCTGAAATCGTTCGTTCACCCGAAAGTCCTCTCTCTACGCTAAAACGCTAAATCATTTTGGCTTTTTCACACAGGAATTTAAGTAAAGAAGGAAGTTCCTTCCATCAACAGTTAAGTCATTCGCATGCCAATTGGCAACTGCTCTATTTCGTATCATCCCACCCAGACCTATACGCTATTTCACCAACGATCATATAATTCCTGAAAAAGGCAGACCCACATATGGGATCCCGACCATATACCAAAATAGGATGACCTAACCTATAATATAAGGCTTTTCCTTCGTTTCACTCTCCGAAGTGGCGTGGCACAAAGCCCAACCAATTGGAAAGGGGGAGCGGGTCTGAGGTAATGTGTAATTGGCTCGACCGAAGGGAGAGGAAAAAAGAACCTTCATTCAAACTCATTGCTGCAGGATTAGTTCTCTCATACGGATCAGCCTAGGGAACGTAATCTCATAGCACATTCAAAAGCGAAGCTAGAGACAAAAGATCTTCTTTCTAAAGAGAAGAGATTATATTCGGAACTCTTATATGTCCACCCAAGGCGCTTGCGATTTCACATACATGGTATCAGACAGAGCAATCTGATCAAATGAATCCAATGATCTCTATTTGTTTTAATGCCTAAAAGCCTTATCTTATAGAGTAAAGCCTTTTTTTGAGGAGAGCTAAAGACTCGGCTCGACCTTAGGGAGAGGAAAGCTAAAGCGGGATAGGTCAGCGATCTCTTTCCCGCTTGGCTCGACCTCAAGGGAGAGGAAATGCACCATTGGCTCGACCTCAAGGGAGAGGAAATGCACCATTGGCTCGACCTCAAGGGAGAGGAAATTAACCATTGGCTCGACCGTGCCGGGAGAGGAATGACTACTAGACCAAGACACAGGAAAAGGATAGAGAGATGGATGTTCACCCAACCAGATGGAAATGAATCTGAGTATTTGAGCCCCTCTCTTCCATTTTCTGTACAATAAAATAAAGTCTTGTAGCCAACCAACAAATAAAGGCTTTAGCTCGATCGAAACTCTAGTCGTTAAAGGCAAGTCGTTAAGCTATAGTGTGTTCTCCTCTCTCCTTAGATATCACGAAGGCACTAAAGAGCATTGAACCGAATCGGCGGCCATTGATTCATTAGATAGAGGGACCATTTGACTACTGACTGCATGAATGGATGAATCCCTCCGGTCGAGTTGCCAAGGAAGAGAATTTGTCGAAAGGATCGGTTTGTCCTGTGATGACGCTCCTTCTGCCAAATAGCCTTGAATGGAGAAATAGTGGTTGGCTTGCCCACAAACCTCTCCCTAACGGTCGAGCCTCTCCCTTGAGGTCGAGCCTCTATTCTCGTCTTTTTTGCTTGTGATCCAATTTCCCTTCTAACAGGACACCGAAATGTGATCAAAGTGCGTTTTCTCGGGATTTTTGCTTGTCAACGAAACGCTACGCGCCTTCTCTGTACTCCATACTAGCATGGAGAATCGAACTTTTTACGTTTTCCCGGGAAATTTGCTTGTTTTTACCCCATCTTTCATCAATATAGCCCATTCATTCCCTTTATAACTGGACTCGATCTTTACCGGACTAATGAGATCTCAATTCAACATTGAGCCTTTCCTTTCTTTCAGAACCTTTCTATGTAGATGGATTGATTGCGGGTTTCTCCAACTCGATTCTCCGCAAGCGCCTTTGGCTTTCAACACTCGAACAGTTCCTTCAAAGGAAAGAAGGTGCTTGCACCGGCACTGGCGCACAGAACAAACAAAGACAATAGGACTGGACCCGTTCAAGCAGAATCGTTGCTTTTTCAGCTTGAGGGCTTAACAGCGCCTTACTACAACCTTCCTTTTAGACTACTGGTGCGCTACTCGAGAGCTTCCGTTTAGACTATTTAATTATTTCTAGTTCGAAAAGCAGTTTTGTTACTGGGCTTAGGAAACACATTCAATTGACTGATAATACCCGAATGGAAAATTAGTTTATACGATTAGAAGTTGGCCTTCTAGGATCAATCCTGAACGGCCCTGCCAACCAAAGAATTCTCATTTCTTTGACCGATAGGAACCTCTTTATGTGATTCAAGAAGTGGATTAGCTTAACTAGACTAATCGACTTCAAACCTATCTTGAGAAAGCCAATCCAAGGAGGGAGTTGAAAACGACAAGCAATTACCTCTTTCTTTCCCCACGCCTTCTGCCTCGATTCGGATGATGCATTCCACTTTGTTGACTTTGACTTTTCAATCCCTGACCGTTCACTTGAACACGGAAGCTTTCAAGCAGAGACAAAGCAGGCAAGAAGGCGCTGGCGACTTGCCTCTTCACTCTTCCCTTAACTAACAAAACGAATTCTATTGGCATTACTGAAATCGCATATTATTCGATCTTGAGTACCAGAGTCGTTCTAACTTGATTCGCTCACAACGTGGCCGTTGAATCTATATTTAGTGATGAGGTGAGGACCGTTGAATTTATATTTAGTGATGAGGTGAGGACTTCCGACTTGGATTACCAGTTTCTCATTCACCTGCGAACAACTAGGGACAGATAGAGGTGGGATACTCGAGAGAGATCGTACTATTCGAAGTTTATCTTTCAGCTTTCACCACTCGAACACTTCCTTCAGAAAGATTGGGATGAATTCTGATTAGGGAAGCCGGCACGCACTGGGGACAGCTAACAACGTGTAGTGACTGTACCACTCTCTTTGACTCACATCGGGCACTCCACCGTCATGATTTAAGGAAGCTAGTGCTATAGATATAGATTGAGTCCGGCAAGCTTTTAAGTAAATACAAGGTGCTCCACTTCTAGAATATTAAGTAACTAATTGGTAAAGAAGGCAATGAAATTTCAAGAAAAGTCACCCAGTTCACGGTGAGCCGAGGGTTAGGGGAAGAGGGAGATTTACACGACCACGACTTTTGCTCTTTTCAACTCTTAGAAGAAGTAAGCTCTAATCACTCTACCTTGACACCCGAGGGGAGACAACTCAACTCAATAGATAGAGTTAAGTGCCCTATTGGCTATGGGTCAGGAACGGTAATAAAGCTGACGTTCGACTAGCAGCTTTCACGTGGCGAGAAGGAGAAAGAAATAGCAAGTACTACTCTTTCTCTTTGAACGAATCCGAAGTTCGAAGGAGAGATTGATTTGAACCTAAAGCGCCTTGGATCGCCTATGTGTCTATGAAGAGGTTAGGTACTAAGCCACCGCAAGCGCCTCGCATGTAATACGAGTAAACTAAGACTTCCCTTTAGCTTGCACTTTTAAGAAAGTTATAAAAACCTGAGGAATGTGATCTTGCGGCGGGACCGCTTGAAGTTATCTAGTTGTTCGTCTCTAGTACTAGTGCGGTAATTAGGTCCCTATTACTAGGTCCCTCTTAAACGTAAAAGGGGTCTTTATTACGCACTCCTAGGAA
>JAUTWN010000159.1:0-10499 GCA_033043275.1 Ruscus hypophyllum | reverse complement strand
ATATTATGCGGGGTATTGGATTTAATTTTCATATTTATTTCTTTAATATTTTACTTGATTATAACTTGTAGTTTAAATTATTAGATTTCTTTTCTTTTTTACTTCTAATGAGTAATGTCATAACAATTATGAATTTTGATGTGTATTATCTATAAACTCGTGCATAAATACGCGCATAGTTATATTGCCGTGTCCCCGTATTCTACTTTTTTAGAATTTGCTGTGTCCCCGTATCCGTGTCCCGTGCCCGTGTCCATGCTTCATAGATTGGTACCATCCACGTATGTTCGAGAGGCCTCTTCAGTAAACTATGTTTTGATCAAGAGAAATTTTATAAATTGCACATAAAGAAGCAAATAGTTTTATTGGTGCTCTTGATCGTCTCTAATAATATGGACGAGGAGGACCAAGCATCAATTATGTTTTGTCACTTCTAAATTCATTCAACCACATTGCATTCAAAAGTTTATCTAAGAAAGCATTGCTCAACTTGGGAAAGTGGCTTTGTAACTGTCCTAACTGTCTCCGCCTTGTATCGACCTACTTCGTGTCTCCCGTATCGGCTCTGTACGGTACCGGCTGATATAAAATAAATTCGATTGATCTTCCGCTTCGAATTTTATTCAGAAATTCCAGAAGAGAGGATATCTTAGTCTCATTCTACCTTAATTTTTGTGATTTTCTAAATTTATTCTGAGCCGGTCGACTTTGGTCCAATTTTGTACTCGTATTCATGTGTTAGCTAGGCTAACACTCTTCCTTGTGTGTTGATTAGGATAATACCACTCCTTGTATTGGTTAAGCTAATAATATTCCTTATGTTGGGTAGGCTGACACTATTCCTTATATTGGCTAGACTAACACTATTTCTTGTGTGTTGGCTAGGCTAACACTATTTTGTGTTGGTTAGGTTAACACTATTCTTTGTGTGTTGGCTACGATAATATTATTCCTTATGTGTTGGCTAGGCTAATACTATTCCTTGTGTTGGTTAGGCCAACTATTTCTTGTGTGTTGGCTAGGATAATACTATTCCTTATGTGTTGATTAGGATAATACTATTCATGTGTTGGCTAAGAAACATGACAAACTTGTAAATTCGGATGGTTGATCTTTTTCCAAACTACCCTCATAAATACCCCATCTCCTCATTTATTCCCACTCATTTGTAAGAACACATTCACTCACCTCATGAACTCTCTCCCTATAACCTAAGCTAATCTCTCCTTCCATAAATCAAAATAAATTGTAGAAAAATCTCTAAAATTCCAAATTTAAAACTCTCCTCCAGAATCTCAAGCTCAATGGATCCTGCAAGTCTCGCCATCTGATTCGCCCCGTAGTCCATATTTTCTCGGTTCAAAAAAAACTAAGACAAGAAACACTATTCTCTCCTCTTTTATTTTCATTTTAAGTTGATTTGGATTTGATTTCAGGAGAAAAGTGATTCTAGAGTCTCTTTTGATTTTTAAGAGTTTTTCTACTATTTTTATGGATTTTTTCTCAGCATTTAAAGTTAGACAATTCTCATCACACAAGCTCAACTATTCATATTCGTGCCAAACTCCACTATTCATATCCACACCAAACTCTACTATTCATAATCATGCCAAACTACTATTCACAGTCCTGACAAACTATTATTCATAGCTCTGCCAAACTACTATTTATATCTGTGCCAAATTCTACTATTCACAGCCCCGCAAAACTACTATTCATAGTCGCACCAAACTACTATTCATAGCTCCATCAAACTACTATTTATATCCGTACCAAACTTTACTATTTATAGCCCCGCCAAACTATTATTCCCAATTGCATCAAACTATTATTCACAGTCCCGTCAAACTACTATTTATAGCTTCGTCAAACTATTATTCACAGCCCCACCAAACTACTATTCATAGCCGCACCAAACTACTATTCACAGCTCCACTAAATACTATTCACAGTCATGCCAAATTTTAATATTCACAGCTCCTCTAAAACTCTCTCTCTTTCCATTGCACTCTCTCTCCATTATACTCTCTCCCCCATTGTACTCTCTCTATTACACTCTCTCTACATTATATTCTCTCCCTCCTCTTCCTAGGATATAGTTCTCTCACTTCTATCTCTCTAGCATCTTCTAGTCTTCTCTCTCCTTATTTGTTGGTTTATGATTGGTTATGGTTGCCATCGTATTATGAATTTGTACACCGTAAGCTTTTAGAGTTATTCTTAACATTATCATTATTATTAGTAATATTATAATTATTACTATCAATAATATAGATGGTACTATAAGTATCATCATCTTTTCGGGTATTTGAATTCTTATGTGTTTCTGAGTGATAATGGTGAGGTATCGTTCTTGGATTATATATTTGTATTCAATTTTTCTTAGAGTTGAACTTTCAGGGATTTCTATCGTTGATGCAATGGTATTCTATTTTGTGATATGGATTTCGTTGAATTTGTGCTTTTCGGTCACAAGTGTTCGATTAAGATTCGTCGCGTACAAATATTATTATTATTATTATCAGTATTATTATTAGTAGTAGTAGTAGTATTAGCATTAGTATTATTATTATTATTATTATTATTATCATTATCATTACTATTGTTATTACTATTAGTATTATTATTATTACTATCTGTACCATGTTTACTAAGACACGATGTCGTACGCATATGCATGTACTACTCCTTGTGCTTGCTCTTTACGGATGTCTGCCTGATAATATTGGTCTGCATACTATTGTGTTTAATTAGTTGAATATAATATAATCATGGGATTATGGAGAAAATGAAAGTTGTATCTAGTACCGTGCTATAGAAGTTTGTAAGATTGCAATCGACACCGACCTTCGTTGTCGGTCCGACTACGGCCAGGGCTTATTATTCCAGCTTCGGCTTGGACTTGTTATTTCAGCTTCAGCTTGGACTTGATAAGGCTCTTCTTGGACACAATCGGGATACTTCTATAGTATGAGAATCTCCACCGTTCAGTTCCAAATCATGCTACTTGCTTAGTGTAGTTTATACTTGCTTTTGTGGTATTTTGCCTTTCGGTATATATGATTTCTCACCCTTTGATTCACATGATTATTAGTTATATTATCTGAACAATTTAGTTTTTAAGTTATTCGAAGAATGCATATGTAGCCCCTAGTCACATATGACTACGGATCTATTATTTCATGGTAGAGCTCACACTACCTCGAGACCTTCTTCCCTGGAGCCAGTATTCGAGCACGTTAGCCTAGTCCGTAAAGCATATGAGTCTAGTCGTGCTTCACATTCGCCATGTATTTTATATTAGATTAGTATTTAGTAATTATAAATAACTGCCTAGTAATCAATGTGCATTTCTATCGCTGTCTTTTGGTTTCATATTCGATGTTAAATATTTCGACTTCGGCCTGGACCTGTTATTCAAACTTCGGCTTAGGCTTGTTATTCCGGCTTCGGCCTGGGCTTGTTAATACGGTTTCGGTCACAACTTGGATTTCGATATGTGATGTATCGATTTTCATGATCATGGGTTCCATCGTCATTATTATTCATATTAGGTTTCATTGTTATGTTCGTTTTTTGTATTTATGGACTTTTCCATTTATGGATATTCATTTTTATGGGTTTTTCGTATTTATGGACTTTTGTATTTATGGATATTCGTATTTATAGACTTTTCATATTTATGGACTTTTGTATTTATGGATATTCGTATTTATGGGTTTTTCGTATTTGTGGACTTTTGCATTTATACATATTCGTATTTATGGGTTTTTCGTATTTATAGACTTTTGTACTTAGGGATATTCGTATTTATGAGTTTTTATTTATTATACTTTTTGATTTATTATTCATTGGTTTTACTTATAGCTATTTAGTTACACGTGTTTTATCTAAACTTAGTCTCTCTCTCTCTCCTATTGCATCTTACTGTTTCTATTTCTGCTTCATTATCAATGTTATTATTTTGTTATATTCGTACAACCTTCCGCTTATCTTGTGTTTCTTATTTGGAATCTGACCCCTGCTTCCCTGCACACCAGATCCTGAGCAGCTACAAGATGACTATAGCCTTTAGGGATAGGTACTGTTGCAGGACGACTACCGCTACTATGAGCGAGACGGACTGCAGTAGGACTCTTCTCCATCTTTTGCTGTACATTCATTTTGGCATGTATTTGTTGTTGTTCCACTATTATACTTTTGCTATCTTTATCTGTAAATTGTGTGGCACGCCATTTTGTAAACCTTTCATGTTGTATCTCTGGAGCCACACTCTTTTATTGTAATCTATTTTGTAACAGACTCTTATTCATTAATGGAAATGTTATGCTATTGATGGTTGATCGATTGTGGTTGTAATACTTGTAAGTGGTTAAGGAAACTCATAAGGCTTCGTGCACTCAGTTAGTTGGAGTGCCCGTCAGCATCTGCGCCTGATGAGCAGTACATCTCGTAAGTTTTTCAGTGTAAAATTTTTGGGTGTACTTGGGGCGTTACAGGCTTCTACTTGATTATATATAGAAGTAAAAATGAATCATGCCGAAGGGAGTGGAATTTGCATTAGAATTGGTGGCAATGGGGATGAAGAAAAGTAGGAGGAAACAACTAAGGATTCTTATGAGGCCATTATCCAACACTTGTGCAAAAAAGGGAGGTCATTTTTAGTGTGATTGTAACTACTTTAAGGAGCGGTTGAAGTTGAAGATGGGTGTTAGTGATGAAGGACATGCAGACATCATAGTCAATGATGTGGAGATTCCTTACATTAATGTTTTACACGCTTTCAAATATCACACTTTAGGATAACATGAGGGTTGGTTATTAGATTTAGAGTTAACTGTTTATATTACACAAGATGGTGAAAAAAGGGTGGCTTAGATAGCCAACGACCATACCAAATATAATTGTCAAGAAAGAAGCCATTAAAGAGAGAACTTCATAGTTGACTTTGGGATCAAAGGAGAACTAGGGCTTTATTTATGTTGTATAGAACTTTCTTAAAGTATGTAATCATTATATCGCTATTGTAAAAGTAGTGAAATCTCTTTTCATTCTTTGTGAACGTAAGATATTGTTGAACCAATTATATTTGTCTCTCGTGTGATTTTCTATTTTTTTTGCCATAATATATATGTCTTCTTATGTGTAAAATATTATCTACAGATTCTTCTTCTTCGTCGGTAATAATCCAGAGCTAAGCTTCTGCTACGATTGTTGGATCTAGAGCTTCCTTAATAGGCTCAACATATAGACAAGTTTTTTTTACATTATCTAGTATCAACACCATGCTTTTATAGTAAACTAAAACAATAGGAAGCATATAAATGAATAGGAAATCTCTATGGAGTGTAATTGGTTTGGGCTAGAATTATTGTTCTACTTAGACTGTTTTAGGACTTGGACTCCACTAAGACAATATGATTACTTTGACTAAAACATACACAAATTTGTTAGACTTTAATGTTGTGAGCTTTTATTTTTTTAATTTAAAAATAAAATATGCAATATTATTATATTATAATACCAATGAACTTAATTTCTAACTAATGCAATTATTGATAATAATTGCCCTAATTCATAATGCTAAATAATATTATCTTGTAATATTAAATAATTATAATTGTTAACTAATTCATATATCAATTTCCTAAACAATGTCGTATGTATTTTAAACTTTTGATATGCCCCACTATTTAATATTATATCATTAAAATAAGTTCAATAGATCAAAACTAATTTTATTGCTAAATTAACACTAATTAATTAGTAATACTACAATACTATCTCTATTTTATAATATATAAATTTAATAGGAATTATTAATTAGTTAGAAAGCAACAAGGCTATAAATATTTCATAATAATAATAATTTTTTATTTATTAAAAGTAGTTAATTAGTTTAGAGAGTGAGGCCAGGAAGGTGTCCACGTCTGTAAGGAGAGCCCAAAGTTTTTCTCTTTGACTATTTTTGGGGTTTGGATTAACTAAAATGTATAGATTATATTTAAATCACAATTCCAAAATTAAATTCAAATTAAAGTCTAAGTACAACTAATAACACTAGATTTCATAGTGCTAGTCTAAGTCTAAAATGAATACACTAGATTTCAAAATCCATCGAGTCTAAATCAATAACACTAAACTTTAAAGTCCAAGGAAAAAGTCCAAATCGAAGAACGAAAGTCCACGCCAATAACGCCTCCAATGAATACAAAAATTGCACTTTTATATTCATGAATATGTAAAGATGTGGTATACCATCTAACATGCATAAAAGTAATTGAGAACAATTCGTTAAAAAAATTTCATAAGCACGATATTAACACGTCTAAACTATAGAGAAATTGTTTGCAAGGTTTCAGATTAATTAGAAGAAATTTCTCTAGATTCTCACATTAGCCATCCAGCTTCCTTTATCTATAATGGAAACGGTCGAAGAGGACTTATCGTTTATAATTGAATAGTGCATGTGGAGTGCATCGGGACTCATCTAGATATAACACCCATCCATGATATCCTAGATAGAAAAAAAATGACTACTTGCATTATTTCAACTATTATAAAATAAAAATGACAAAGAGCTATCATCCGCTTGCTTACTAGAGAAAGGAGGAAAAAAAGATAAAGAAGACGATATATTTTATGAGTGATAAAAAGTATAGGCTCCCAAGGTTGTGGAAAGAAAGAGATTAAAAAAAACCATAAACCAGTATTGACTGTACATTGCCCTTCCATAAAAATATTATGAAAAATAAACAATTTTTTTTGATAACTCCCTTCAAATCTTACATATTTATAAATTTTTCCCTCAAATCTTTATGTTTGTTAATTCACCCTCCAAATTACTTAAATTCAATAACTATACCCTTCACAATAACATCCAAAGAATAAAGAGGGAATACTCAGTTAAATATGAGAATATTTTAAGAATATGATTAAATTATTCCTACCTCTAAACTTAATTTATCTAATTTTCTCTCCTTAAATTCTCTCTATTTTATTTTTTTCACACTTCTCTCTCAAGCATACCCATTAACCTCCATGCTCCACCACATTTCTAATCCCAAAAAATCACAAGTAAACTCAGGACATTACTAAAAACTCACAAAAATAACTTTTTATGTCAGAACCTCTCCATAAAGTGATCTTCAATGTTGCCATCTCTCATTTCCTTACTGTCCTCATAAAGTTAACAAATTTGAAGGGAAAAAATGAACGTTGTTCCTTATATCACAATATGATTCATCCTCAGTTTTTTTATAGCAATTTGATCTTAATTGATGAAGACAATGGTGAGAAATGAACTCTAGGATTTTAGGTTAAAAAAACAGATGGTGAGGAATATTTAAGAGAAGATTCATCATAATTGATGAAGATAGTAGTGAGAGATAAACTCCAGAATTTTTAGTTGGATGTTAGGAAAAATCAATAAGTGATAGTGAGGGATATTTGAGAGAAGACTCGTTATAAAATTTAAAGAGCGAGGGTGGATTGACAAGGAATTTCTTGTTTTTCTTTTGTTTTCGGGCTTTTCCGAGATATGTCCCTCATATCTTCCATATTTAGAAATATGCTCCCAAATCTTCATAGTTGATGATTTACCCTCCAAATTGTATCAAAGGCAATTAAAATACTCCTCTTAGTTAAATAAACAAAATAGAAAAGGAAAATTTTCTTCTATTATGTTATGTGATATACATACCCTTTTAATTCCTAAAATACCTATTTTGTCCAATAGAAACAAGCCTCTTCCTCCTTTCTTCCCCTCTCCAAGTTTGCTTTCATCTCTAGAAACCCATCAGATGGGTGTGCCCAAGTGAAGTATTTGATAATGAAAAAACATGAGTGATCTCAATAGGTTGAGGTAAAGCAATTGATCCATATTCTCTAACAAATGCAACCATGGTTACTAGAAAAAAAACTTGCAACACAACTAATATTTGTTATCGAATTGCTTAAAATCTGTTAGGAAAATTTTATGAAGTGCAAAAGTTATTAACATAACCCATCGATTTGAGAACACAAATGGATGGGTAACCCGACATTAATAATAAGAAATAGCCATAAAGAAAATTCATCCTTGTCCCCACAGATCACCCTTGTGGTTAGTGAGGAAGTCTTAAAATGCTCCTCTTCCATGCCACCATAAGTTTGAATCCTTATGGGTTTATCTGGGGTTGGGGATAAGCTAAGGGGAACCCCAGCCTTCAGAATTTTCTAACAAAGCAGTTTTTTTGTTTCAAAAAAATTCATACTCAAACTCATTGAACTTATTTGTGTTCATGTTCAATTCCATTTAAAGAATTCATAATTAAATTGAAATTATTTTTAAAAAGGTGCGATTAGGAAAATATATGGCGTGTTGGAACTTTGCATGATGAAGATGTTGTCTTGATTTCTTTAGAAAAGATATAATTAGAGAATTAAAATGACAAAGAAAGAAGCAATGTTTTAAATATCAGCCACTATAGCCGAAATATTCCTTGATATTTCGTTTGTGACCCCTAACCACAACGATATGGCACTACATATCATTTATCATTTTTGGATAAATAAAAGCAATATATTATATCCAAGCCGATTTATTGGCTGAAAAATTAGGCTCCAAAAATTTCCCACAATCAGCTTATATCGGCTATCTAATTGGGCGATGCATTATTGGGTCGAAACCTAATTACCGACACCCTCCTACCCTACCCAATCTGTTTCCATTAAACATATACTTGTAGGGAATTAGGAGGTGATTCGAGCCCCAATTCTACCTTCTCTCCCCACAGCTGCACCCATTCATTGATCGAAGAATCGATGATCAATCAAAGAATCAGTCGCCCCCATTCTTTGATCGAAGAATTAGTCGCCCCCGCTCGGTCATTCATTAATCGAAGAGTCAACGAGTAATCGGTGATCAATCGATGATCGAAGTGAAGTCGAGGCTTAGGTGAGGTTTCTTCTTCGTGCTTCCTATCTCAAACTCTCTCGGTCTCTTAACTTTTGGGTTTTTTAATTAAATTTTTGATTTTATAGATTTTACAGTGGGTTGAGTCTTTCTCTCCTCTTTCAGTAGTAGCAAAATCAGGACTCTCTTTTCTCTCTTTCACAATAGTTAAGGGCAGCTCTCTCTCATCCTTTCACTAGCAGCAGCGATTGACACAGGTTTGTAATTAATTTATTATTTTTTAATTAGTTTTATTTCTATTCTTCATTTCTTTTTGTTTGGCCTTTCTCTAGTAACTGAAAGAGGTTTGATATCTAAATTAATTTTGTGTTTGTTTAAAATTAATTTTTGTTTAATTTTTTTAAATTATGAAACAACTGTACAACATTGTTACTGTTTTTGAAACTATGAAATAATTATGAAATTGTGGTGGAGGAACTATGAACCAATTATGAAAGAGTTTAATTTTTTAGAATTATAAAACAATTCAATGTGTTGCATTGTTACTATTAAGTGTTAATCTATTATTAAGCAATTGACAGTTGCATATCTTTAGACGTTTAGCTCAGTACTTGTAGTGGTGGAAAGTGAGATGGCTCAACCATTGGAGAAAATTTATAACCAATTATAACAAAACTAGAATAAAAATGATAACTAAGTTATAGTGAAATTACAATAGCAATATAAATACAATAAAATTATAAACAATTACAACATAATTATAATAAATATATGATTTTGACATATGATATTTGCTAAGTATCCTTAATATCTCCTCGATAATGATATCTGCTAAGAAATTTTTATGATCGATATATCCAGTATAGTCAATATTTAAAACACTAGATATGATCTTGATCAAGAAAGGGGTTAAATTTCAGTAAAGGTCATCGCAATCCATTGTGACCTTTTGTGCATAAAGGCAAAGTACTCAATTACTACAAGAAGACTCGAAGAGGATGAAACGAAAGGAGGGAGAAAAAAATCACAGATTAATCAAATGCCAATATATAGGGATCAATGAATATCATTTCGAGCTAACAGCAAGGAGTCCACCAACAATTCAGTTACTGTGAGATGTATAATCAATCTGCCTAGATATGCAATCTAATCATTGCTGATGTCAATATTCTACAAAACGCAACAGCCAAGATAGAAAGAAACTATAAGTACGAAGTATAGCAGTTCTTCATATTGGTAAAACCTCATCTGGTAGTTGATATTAGGAACAACTATACATCCTTACTCTGTCTCATCAAAATTTGCCTTTCATGAAGCTCAAGTTTCAACTCCGTATGTCTATAGCCAAGAAAGACATATTTGTTCATGTATAGTATCAAGAATAAACAAATCAAGAATGGAAAGAATAAAAAGAAATGAGAAAGACAGAAGAAAGAAAGAATGGTACTTGATAACCTTTGGTTGGCTGAGTCAATATAGAAACATTATTTATCTCTTCATCATGTGTGTAGGAGCAGTATTTCTAATTACCAAGTCCATATGAACGCATGAGCAGAGCAAAGTTTCCAAGGGTCAGTCTGGGAAAAGAAATAATTAGAAATCC
>JAUTWN010000158.1:0-10552 GCA_033043275.1 Ruscus hypophyllum | reverse complement strand
CTTCGTCAGTAAGCAGCTTTACCGGAGTGACTTCCTCGCGAACCTGACTCTCCCCTATTGCCTGTGAATCTTGCTTCATGTGCGAGTTATCTCACCGATAACATGTAGTTCTTTGCCAGTTGTTTCGGGCATCTTCCTCGCTGGCAACGCAAGTTGCCTCTTCTGCATAGATCGAGCTAGAGACTCCTATCTTCACCAGGGAACTCCTATCTTCACTGGCTACTAGTATGTTCACCGGCAGCGTAACTTTGCCGTAACTATCTTCGCCGGTGGGGGTTGGTGAATGAGAGCTTTATCGGGGGCTTGCTCTCATCACTCCTTTACCAGGGTTGTGAGTAGCTTCGTCAGCCATGTATCTCAAGCTCTCTCTCTCTATCTTTTCTTCATAGACAAACAAAACCCAAAAAAAAATTGGCTCCTCTCCTTCACATCCGCGTGCAAATGGAGTCGCCATGTCAACGAAAATGTAATTATTACCAGGCTGCTTCCCAAGTGCTCGTCTTCGTTGCTTGAAGTCTCTCCGATGGTTGAAGAAATCAAGAAGAAGGAGAAGGCAAAGATTGGTTCTTCTGATCTGATCTCTGCGGTGATTTTGGAGACGGTGAAGATGCCTCCGCAGCAACAGAGTTGGAGGAGGAGGAAGAGTACGATTGGTCTTTGGAAGAGGATCTTCTTCGCTTCGAAGAAAGTTCGGGGCATCATCTTGCTCAATATACTTTTTTGCTTTCCTTTAACTATAGCCATCTCTTCAATTGAACAATTCTCAGTGTTCTTGGCTCTCTCTGGAGCGATATTGCTGTTAAAGGTACGACCTTTTTTTAAATAATTTTGTTCAATTTCTAATTTGGGTTTGATGTTGTTCTGGAGATTGCTCATAAAAATTGAAACTTGATGATGTTTTACGTTAAATTTATTTTAAGGGTGATTTCTTTGGGAGGAAATTGTGGGCTTGTTTTGAAGCAGAGAAGAAATGAGAGCTGTGCTGATTGTGATTGCCGCTTCGATCGGCAATCTCTTGCAGGGTTGGGATAATGCTATAATTAATGATAATTCCTAATAATTTTGTTTGAATTTTATTTCTTAATCAGTCAGTACAAATTTAAGATTTTTAATAGTAATGGTTTGGATTGTAAGTGGTAGAAATTTAAGTTCTTGATGGGTTTTGCTTACATAGTGGGGTTTGATAGGGGTTTTCATGTGTTTTTTTCTCTTCTAAATTTCATTTTGTGTTATATGTTTATATTAATAGTACTTGCCTTTTAAAAAAATAGAAAAATTGGGTTCCGGATGATTTTCTCAATGTTATTACTGATCCTTCAGGGGCTGTCCTTTACATAAAGAGAGAATTTAACTTGGAGAGTGAACCTACTATAGAGGGATTAATTGTAGCTATGCCCCTGATTGGGGCCACTGTTAGTACAACATTATCTGGTATGGTATCCAATTCTATTGGCTTGTTTTGAAGCAGAGAAGAAATGGAAAGATAGTGACGGTACCGACAGACAACTCTGTTGATATTTTGACTAATGACATTGGTGTTGTCATTTCTGATAGTGTCGGAGAGCCTCAAGGCTTTAATATCTATGTAAGATAATTGTTTACCCCTCTGGTTTTCATTATATTTGTTTAATTCTGTCTGACAAAAAAATTCGATGTAGGTGGGTGGTGGCATGGGATGAACACACAGGGTGAACGCCACCTTCCCTCGTTTAGGGGAGCCACTGGGTTTTGTACCCAAAGAAGATATATTGTATGCTGTTAAGGCAATTGTTGTTACACAAAGAGATAACGGGAGAAGGGATGATCGAAAATATAGTCGAATGAAGTACTTGATCAGTGAATGGGGAATTGATAAGTTCTGCAATGTTGTTGAAAAGTATTATGGTAAGAAATTTGAGGCCTTCCGGGAGTTACCTGAATGGGAGTTTAAGAGCTATCTTGGTTGGCATGAACAGGTTTGACTGAGACCATACTCATATGTAGGTAGTTTTTCTTTGTTGAGAAGTAGGTGCATCTGGCCTCTGGGTGCATGGTTTGCACCCTGCATCTCCTGTTCCCTAACTTCCCCTTTACCACTGCACCAAGCTCTTGTTGATTAGGATTATACAAATGCTAGCACATGTTTCAACATGTTGTTCGTAATGTCATTCTTTGAATGATCTTAATTTGTTCAATGTCAATTGCAGATATAGTGATACACCTACGGATATATCTAGGTGAATGTACTTCTCAATTTTCTTCAGTACTATTATGTTTTAAATTCATTGCATTTCTTTCTTACAGGACAATGGTACATTATTTTGTGGTGTGCATGTTGATAATGGTCGTATTGGAGGTAAAATGAAGAAAAGTTTGAGGGAAATAATTAACAAATATAACCTCAGCGTACGCATTACACCAAACCAGAACTTGATCCTGTGCAACATTCGCCACTCCTGGAAAGAACCCATCACTGCAACTCTTGATCAAGCTGGTCTTCTGGTAAAACTTGGTTACTTTTCTTTGTTATATGATATAGCTGAATCCACCTTTTGTCTTTTAAGGAATGTGTTAAGTTGATTCTGAGTCATCTGAAGGCCAATGGAAATTATTGATGGACTTTGGAAGTCTTGTGATTTACTAAGTTGATGTATTGCTTTATTCTGTCTGAACTTATTATGTTAAGAATTAGATGAATGGTCAAGATTGAAACAGATTATCACTTAGTATTATTGCATTTAGTTAAAACTAATTACAACCAGCCGTAGGTTACATAAAAGCACCAGGGAGCAAGCCAGTTTATGACATCAATGTTTTAAGGGACTATTGTTGTCAATTTCTTTTTTGAATAGCTAAAGCTATAAATAACGAGGATAAAAGATTCATAATTAATTACTTAATTCTATTATGCTCAGAATTTATTTAATTATGAAATTTAGAATTCATTTTACCAATCCTAACCAAATAAGGATTTACAATATAATAATATTGTTAGATTTCTTTTCAAAGTGAATTACTCAATTCTACTCAATTCAAAATTTATTTAATTATGTAAGTTAGAAATCAATTTACCAATTCTAACCAATTAAGAATTCACAATAGAATAATATCAATAGGTTTTTTTTTCAAAATGGACTTCAATTAGAACAAAAACTTTGGAAGCGTTGATGAGGTGGAGAGATACTGGCCCAAAAATCCTCTAAAAGTTACAAAAAATCTTTAAAACACATGGAGTTTAAAAAATTGCCTACCAATATATTAAATAAATTTTAGTTTAATCATTTTTCACTACACATATAGTTGCACGTCCCAAAATAATCTACTAATGTACCAAAAGTGGCAAAGTATCAATTGCATTATTACGAACTCCAAGATGCAAAATTGCCAAAGAAAGAAGCTCATGCTTTCAGCCGATGAGCATGCTTGCATGAACCTTTGTCGCTGGCCTTTCAGCCTACCATCTTCTCTTATCACCCATTGTTTTTCTTATATGAAGCTAAAAGATTTCACTCGGAAAAAGGGAAAAAAACAAATAAACATACAGGCAAAGTGATAGCTATATTGCATCAGGACATCATACACATATACCCTCTACTTGCCAAACATATCTCTCACTAAATTAAAATAAATCTCAGATATGGTTAAAAGATTTGTGAAACTTGTAAGAAATGCTAGTGCATCCAACAACTCAGATCACATAACCAAAAGAAAACATAAGATCCATAGGATTCAATTAATTTACATTGTTATTATTATTATTATTATTTTGATGATTAACTCACATACACATAAATATACACACAATTATACACATGTGCATTGCAATTTACAGGAGTTGTCTATGCATGAAGCAGATTTATTGAACTTGCAGATGCCATCATCTGGCTTGGCCGTGCAGCAACTGGTTTAACCAGAGTGATGTTTACACGAAACACTTCATGGACTGCTCCTCTGTTCAGCACACCTAGAACCTCTTCCCCCGCTCGCATCGCAAGATCGCTGAGAAACCTTTCGGGATCGCTGCTCGTCAGCAAGATAGTGATAACATGTAGACCTACACATACCCTTAATAAACTTGATAGGTGAAGGATTGGGCGTCTCTTGCAGCACATCAGTTCCCATCTCACGAGATACATTGTAAAATTCTATATAGACAAATTAGTGGATAAGAAACTTCCCATGTAATAGCAGCTACAAGGGAGAGAGATCTAATAGCCATAATAAATGTTAACCAGCTGGGCAAAAAGGTTTAGCTTCACTGACCTGAACCATCAACTTGGTTATCAGTTGCCATGCAATCACCCCTACAAGAAACACATCATGACATTAAAGCAAGCTGAAGTATGGCGCAAAGGTAGTGAGCGAAAGTAAAGCTTGAAAAGGAAACAGACATTTCATTAAGGCTGCAACGCATTTCACTCTGATTAAGGTTGCAATGCATTCCACTCTCATTAAGCCTGCATTGCATCTCGCTCTCATTAAGGCAATTTGCAAGCCATCCCTCTGATCCCTGATCCCACCCATCAAAGTTATAGTTGCGCCTATCATCTAAATAGACTTATTTATTAGAATAAGCCAATAAAGGATCAGTACCATTTAGCAAGAGAACAATCTATAGCACAAACCTTGATATCTTGTATTCCATTGAGAATTCCATTCCGAATTCCCTGAAAGCCCATCTGCCATTATTGAGCCCTCACGGACCTAAGCACAGATAAGAACATAAACCGTGGAACTCATGCAAGCAGCTCACACACATATATTAGAAGAGATGATTTAAAGAATACTTGACAAGCAACCTTAGATTTCAAGCATAACGAAGAAAACTGCTCACTGCCAATGCCTGTTTTGTTAGCATCTGAACTGAATTGCAGCATTCGCCTCCGTTTCATCTGGGAAGTCTCCATGCATTCCTCCATTCCCTTGCTAGGGCTATCTGAAATAACATTTGTCCTAGTCATAGTGAGCTAATACTATCTCAAATCTCAATCGAAACTATGCCAGCAATGTGGTTAAAGAGAAATACCTACAACATTACAAACCGGGTAGCCAAATTCTGCGATATCCTTAATTGGTGTCTGTTCATCAAGCATGTACATCAAACTATCCTCATTTACATTAACATTATCCCATAGGCACTGAGAGAAATCTGTTCATAAAAAAAAAATAGAGCATAAGAATTTGTACTGTGAAAAATATTCATTTAACAAAGAACAAGATCATACCATTCCCTGTATGTCTTTGCAGGCAAAAATCGTCCTCTCGCCATTCCCACGACATATCACTGCTATTCATTTCAAATAGCAAACAAACACTATCAATATCAAAACAAAAGGAGTAACAATCATAACAAGATCCAAACAAACCCACAAAAATTTCTAGCAGCAACAATGTACAAGATTCTAAAGTACAAGATTAGTATCCATCCAAGGACCATACCTGTATACACTCAAAGACAATAACAGGGCAATCATTTAGGTACAATGCGGTAGTACACATCTATTGAGCAATACATACCTGTTGATCATGAAGTTAGGGTAAACAAAAGCATACAACGCTTTTGAGCCAAGCCGGTCAAAGTCATCATTTTCTGCGGAATCACTTTCACACCATTGAATACTAACCTTCTCAAAAATCTATAGCAGCAGTCAGGAAGTCAGGTACAGGGAAGGTTATTTGTCATAAAAAAGGAGTGCCAACATAGTCCCAACACACAAGGCTCAAATAGGCAGCTAATAAATAAATCTCGAACATGAAAGCTTTTACAGATAGAAATATCAACCAACCACATAGTACTACATATTGAATAAATTGGTGGTGAAATAAAGAGAGCTCAGATAAAGGAGATAGATGAAAGAAACAAGGGTACAAAATTTGGCAACAACAGGAAGAACTCCGTGCGACCATGGTCCATAGATGCACCATGATACAATCTGCAATGTTCAATGCTGAACTTCAAATATTTAAAGCAACCAACAGAAGATGACACTGAATTTAAATAATTATAATAAAGTCCATTTCAGGTTTGATATTTCATAGTGCCATCAGTTCAGAATATGGCAGAATTGGCAATCACAATATTAGACAAAGTAGTGACTTACATCGGTGGTGTATGAGTCGAGCTTAAGCCCGGATGCAAGACCCCCATGGGCATATGGAACATGATAGCCGCCATCTAAGTAATTATCACAGAAGACCTGCATGACATCCAGAGATCAAAAGGCATCATGTGAATCACAATACCCATGGAAACAAGTTTCATATCAGTAAGGCATTCTAAGATAGGAACAAACCAAAAAAAGTAAAAACAAAAAAAAAACAAAACAAAAACAAAAACAAAATCAGACTACATACTATATCAAACCTTCCAATTACATTCAATAGTATAATCACGCCTGCAGACATGTTTCCTCCCCTCTGAAAGAAACAGAGGCAAGCAAGCAACAAGGGATCACAGGATTAACATGAGTAAACACATAAATGAGGTGGAAAAAGATGAAATTTTATATAGAATGAATATATCTTATACCTTGATCTTCGCCAGCATCACCTTAAACCTTAAACCAGGAACCTGTACCAAAAAGCCATAATTTAAACTTCAAAAACCTCTGTAACACAATAATTCTTCAAAATCAATGTCTGCAGCCTTTTATTCACAAGATATGAAATAACTCTAAAGTAAACAGACCCTAAGCTGAGAATGCTTGTGCTACATTTTAACATATAACTCTCAAAAACAACTGAGAAAACTTTTTGCCATAGCTGAAAATAAGTTTTTAACTATAATCTAGGCTGTCAAGCTTGAGATTCTATGGCCAACCCAGAATGGGCTTCTAGAGCTTTGCAAATTTAATCGCAGACATCACCATACATGAGTCTCAAAACCAATGGTCAACCCTACCACCTAGAGAGCATTTGTAGAAAACGAACTGTCTAGTTATGTTAGAAGTTTAGCACACACGCTCCCCAAAGCATGAAAGGAATAGAGTAGATAATTGTTTGAAATTATACCACAATGTTAACCATGAAAAGAATGATATAAAAATGACAGGCTAAAGCAATTAAACAACTATCTGAAAGAGCAAAATGCATACATCAAGATTCAAGAGCCATATTACACAATTGAATGACTATTATGGATCTATAGACACAGACATAAATGTTGTATTCTTGCAGACATCAACCAAGGTAACTCTCCAAAATCCAAAATTGAGGGCATATTGTTGTCTTTTTCCCTATATACATAAATTTAACATACATAGAAAGATTGGGTTACCATTTCTATATGGAGTAAATGGGGTCCAGTAGGACACTCTAACCAAGTTTGTCATTGTTGCCAAAAAGTAAATTTTAGTTTGTTAGCAACCATGGTCAAAGGGTGCTTATGAATCTTTCATTGTTTAAAGAGGGCAATCTACCTCAAGAATTAATTGAATACAATCACACATTGCCACCAGACATGTGTCCATAAAACACAGTCCAAAATCATCCTGATACTGGTCCTAACAACATCATTTGTCTACAGAGATCATATTAGGAGAAAAGGAAACTCAGATATCAAAAATATAGAAGCAAGATATTCCTTTGTAGAAAATATCAGTCCCACGGCCAAACTTTTTCAGCAGGATGACTACTATGTTTTTCAATAGTCACTTTTAGTGCTTATAAAGGATGCTTCCTTCAACAATGGTCATTTAACCCAAACGCAACTACATCGGAACTAAATGGAAATATCATTTTAACACTTCAAGGAATTAAAACCTCCACCGTGTAACATTTTTAACAGCATTGTCCAGGATCGCTGAAATGATAGATGAAATGCATTTCAGGTTCCAAACTTAAAAAGCCTAGGACCCAACTCAAAAGTTACTCCGGGCTCCTTCGATTGTAAAGGCCGCCATGGAGCATAGCAACACACTTCTTGGAATATCCCTGGCTATAGTTCCTATTGACAATTTTGGATACTTCTGGATTTCTATCATTATATTTTTCCTGTTCACTATGAGGCGCTGATATAGGCTCTACGTTGAATTTTTTTTCAGAATCCCGATGTAACAAAAAAGAAAAAGCAGTTCAGTTTCAGCATCCAAATGTCGCAGTTTTGAAATAAGCAGTTCAAGTTATCTATTAATTTTATAACTTAGGAATTCCTGTTATCGCAGAATGTAAACAATAAATTTTCTATGCACAAGTGAAGTTCTCAAAATTTAGTACTACTGACAAAAAAGGATACAACTGATTGGTAATGCATGATTGAAAAAGTTGAGTAAAATAGCAGGACAGCTGTGAATTCCCAAAGCAAATACATAATTTCTTTTTTCTGTCAAGTTTTGCTTAAAAGTAGAATTTGCATCTCATGTTTATTTGTAAATGAAAAAAAAGGGACGATGCTACTGTTGTCATTAAGAAATTTAGAATCACTAATTGTTATATTGGAGAATAGATCTTTCACGAAACTTGAAAGAAAGAACAAATTACTGACACATAGTTTTTTTGAGTTAATAGAACTTCTCAAAGAAAAGGAACGAAATTGCACTAATTAAATGACAACAAAATATGATTAACAAAGTAATAAAAGGCAGTTGTATCAATCTTAAAGCAACAAAAAGACTGAGTTAATTAGTCATAGAATTTTGTTCTCACTTAGAGAAAACAACCTGGGTCATCCATTTAATTTCAATGACATGAGTAGAATTATAAATACATTTACGCAAAAATACCCAGAACAACTTATTTTCTAACCTCTGCAGTCACTTTGAAAATTTAACTGGTGGAAACAGGCTGAAATGAAACATTTTATAAGGGCCGTCAGAATCTTCAAGAAGCTCCTGATCTGCACCAACTCTCGCTTCTGCTACTGTCAATGCTTCATATCTTTGGTTAAAAGGAAAAGACATTGACAATTCTGCACATGTTAAGGTGCCCCAATTTCAAGAGATAAAAATTACAATAAAAGGCTTCTGAACCATGAACAAATTCTTTGACATTGATGCCAACCAAATCCACAACTCTACCTATTGAATGCATGTTCTTTTCCCTCTCGTCAATACTTTCTCATTGAAAACATGCATGCATACATATTCTATAGCATTTGAAATTATAGATACATTCCTAGAGTTTCCACAAAGTTCCCTACAAGTTTCAATCGTTGCATAATATTTAACCCTATCATGCTCTGATAGAGAAAAGCATTCCGAGTACCCCCACACTTTCCCCTAAATTTGATTAAGCTTTAACCTGATTATAACTAATTCCACAGGATAAGTGGGTTCCAACTCGAAAAAGAGTTTCCTGGTAACTATGACCAGAAGCTCGTTGGCTGTAAATATCATGTATTAAAGTACCATTGGCCCTCGTCCCAACCCTAGAATGGACACTTCTATTTTGAAGCTGTGTCGAGTCAAGCACCATGTCAGACACGACACTTCAAGTTGTTTTAGTATACACTGTTTAAGAATCGCTAAGTGTCGGTGTGTTGTGTCATATTCACCAGTGTCGGCATGTTCATGTGAATGCAACTTATGGCCCTCAGAGCATGTTTCTTCAATCTGCTACCTTCATGTACCGTAAATCATTAGAAAATTCTTTGTTGCCAGATCCATTAAATCACCATGCAAAAGAAGGGGGAAGATAAAAGATTATTTAGGTTGGACAAGTACTGTTCAGAATATAGATTTAAAAATCTGTAACCACTATAACATCAGATCCCTTTAAAAAAAGTGAATTAAAACAATAATCATACGCATCCTATACTTCCTTGGCATTTAATATAAGCAATATTCAGAGAGAGATGCAGTGAACTACTATGATGCATCTTAACTTAATTAAATAAGATAAAATGACCATGTAATTCTTTTTAATGCTGATCAATTTATTAGATAGCGAAAAAAATTCAGTTGTATAATTTGTGTACCAGCAAGAAAGATAAGGCTACAGATCAAGGATTCAATCCTCTAACCATTAAGACCTCCATTTTGCAACTATTTTTGTTACATACCCAAATGACAAAGATGATGCAGAGCAAATATGCCATAAGGAAACGGTAATGAGTATCCTAATAGAGCATGAATGTAACGACCCTAATAGTTACATTCCCTATATCAATTTATTCCGTATTGTCCGTAACAGTCCGAAATGCCGGATACCAATATTGCTACGATACATAGTAAATTGGTCATGTTTTATATTCTAATTATCATATTACTTTCCGGACAAGAGCATTGCATTCGTCTCATTTTTTTTTAGATTTTTGATGATTTCTCTAATTTTTTCTAGGACAGTCGAATTTTTGATCCCTATAAAAATATTATTATTTTTATCCTGTGGACCCTACACCCCCATTAACTGACCCCTTGGACTGACCCTAAACATGCTTTGACTAACTTTAATCTAACTTTGAACCTATGATTTGATTAGTAGGAGAGAGATTAGTTTAATTATTATTTTAACCTAAATATCTATCATATTCATTTTTATTTTTACTCTAACCATACTCTAACCCTTATTATTAGGATCTTGTCTCCTCTCCCCTCCCTTGACCTGATCGAACCAGCCCCCACTCCCTAATTTGATT
>JAUTWN010000157.1:0-10554 GCA_033043275.1 Ruscus hypophyllum | reverse complement strand
TTACCTCTTCACCATCAAGCAGCAAGAGGGGAAGTCTATCTGCACTTACATTCAGTATTTCAACGAAGCACACCTTACCACCAAGGATTCGGACTCAAAGGTGGCCATGGCTGTTGTGGCTAACGGGCTTACATACCAACACTTAGAAATTCTTTCTCGCACAAGCTAGCAAAGGACTATGATGGCCTCCTATTACGCATCAAAAGATATGCAGCTAAAGAAGAAGAGAAAGCCTGGGTACATCAATAGGCCGCACCATTAGCTGAGCAGCCTTCGGCCCAGCCAAGGAAGGCTAAGCCCGAAACTGAGGTATCTCAAAGACCCAATAAGGATAAGGGCTGATGATGTCCCCAGCATAACTATCAGGTAAGGGAGCCTCGTACGCTTGTTGCGTAACTAAGACAGGGTTGCCTGGACCCTAAACCCCATGCACCAAAGAAATTTTGTGAGTTTCACGGGATTAGCTCAAACAATACTGTTAACTGTGTTGCACTCAAGCATAGGCGGGAGCACGAGACGGATGAGGCCTTTGCTCTCGTAAAGCTAAGAAGCAAATAGAGGGGTCGTATAGCCCTCACCAACCTCCATCTCACGAGTGTGACTACCCCTCTGATCCCCCTCACATCCACACCGTTATCGATGTAATTTTTGGAGGACCTACAATTGGAGGGGAGTCCGTCAGTGCATGCAAGCCATACGCTCGGGAGGTCTACATCGCTGATGTATGACCCCAGAGGTTCAAAACTCAGGAGGTTATCACCTTCGGAGATAGTAATCTTGAAGACGTTAAGATACTTCACAACGATGCAGTTGTCATCGCACTCAACATCGCAGGATTTCAGTTGAAGAGAATGCTCATTGACATCGGGAGCTCAAGCGATGTAGACTTCCTTAACACTATCAGGAAGATGAGTGAGGCACGTGGTACTTTACTGATCGAGAAGATGCGGAAAGGTTTCAGCATGGTTTCTGACCTCTCTGGTAAAACCATCCCAATTTTGGGGTATCTTCCCCTTGCCATAACTTTCGGTACGTACCCCCTTCACTCTACCATCAAAATTAATTTCGTGGTACTGAACGTGGAGTAAGCCTACCATAGCGTGCTTGGACGTCAATCACTCAATGAACTCGAGGCTGTGGTGTCAACATACCATCAGGTCATCAACTTTCTAATAGAGTACAACATTGGTTAAGAGCGCGGAGATCAGATCACATTTTGTAACTGCTACAACATGACCATTAGGCTTAATGGTGCTTTTAAAGTCCATTACATCGAGCTGATCCAAGAAGAGGGGCCAAGCGACTCGCAAGACATCCAACCCCATCTTAGATCGTAGTCGAGCCTAAACTTAATCTTAATGAGGCTCTACCTTCCCCAGTCAAGAGCATAATCTTGCCCTGGTGATCACTGTAAGGAGGTTGCAACTATCTCAGCTCATGCAGTCGAATGATTCTTGTGGAAGAATGTTATATGCTGATTCGGTATTTCCAAGACTATCATCGCAAACCATAACAAGCAGTTTGACTCTCAAGTCTTCTGGGACTACTACTTTGAGCTGCACATCTTGCTGTATCTCTTTTTTTCGTGTACCCTCGCTCTAATGGGTTGGAAGAAGTAGTAAACAAGTAAATCCTCGACAGCTTATGCAAGAAAGTCAAGTACTCCAAGGGTAGTTGGGCCGATGACATGCCAAATATCTTGTGGGGCTACCAAACTACATACAAAGTGGCAACTAGCGAAACACCTTCAGCCTCACCTTCAGATCTGAAACTATCACTCCCGTCAAGGTCGGAGCCAAGTCTCTCTGCTGGACATACTATTCTACTGACTAGAATAAAGAAGGCCTCCGTTCAAGACTGGACTTGCTTGATAAAACCCGTAATCAAGCCACGCACTATTAGTAAGCTCATCTTAAAATGGTTGCATAGTACTACAATGCTAAGATGCAATCTTGCCAATTCCAGGCTAGCAATTTGGTCTTGCAGAGATCCAACATCTAAGGATAAGACCAGCAGCACGAGAAGCTCATGCCAAACTGAGAGGGTTCATTCAAGGTCTAGTAAGTCCAAGGTCACACACATACCATTTAGAGATACTGGAGGGAAAAACCCTCTACAATCTCTTGAATGCGGAGCACCTACACCGGTATTATCAATGAGTATTTTGTAAGTCTTTACTTTTAAAACATTCGTTTCATATCACTATTGATGTATATACATTGTAACTATCTTTAGTATAACTATATATATCTTAAAAAGTGAGGGATCACTCAATCAAGGCACTGACTTGAGCATCAGATTGCCTTTGGTTGGAGCCCCCAAGGAGTTCCTAACCTAGGTACTAACGATCTCTCTTATTTCCCAGTGTTTAGGTTATAGGTTGTCAACCTCCCAGATTTCTTATAGCAAACATCCAAGACAAGATGTGTCCACCTATCTGAGTCCTCTATGAAGTTCCCACTGAGGTGATGCTTATCAGCCTCTACGCATATCCATATGGACTATTACGAGATAAACTCATTTATCACCTTTATGCATTCTTCTTAGAGTCGCTATGAGGACACTTCCCCTCTGTGCACTCTTCTCAGAATTGCTATGGGGCCCC
This sequence comes from Ruscus hypophyllum, assembly GCA_033043275.1. Lineage (NCBI taxonomy): Eukaryota > Viridiplantae > Streptophyta > Magnoliopsida > Asparagales > Asparagaceae > Ruscus > Ruscus hypophyllum. The sequence continues at coordinate 7,949 of JAUTWN010000157.1, read as the reverse complement.
ATCATCCTCTCCTTAACCTTCTCAGGTTGATACGAGGTTGCACCCTTACAAGGTCGTGACTGCCCTTTGAGAGGTTCCATTCACCATGGGTAGGTCGTCTGGATTATGAGGACTATGCTGTTCCTTATGGATTCTCACCCAATAAGGACTCTTATGAACCCTGCCATGGCGCTACTCAGATCATTCTAAGTGCACGATCGCTCATGACCCCTACTTTTATGATAAGCTCGTACTCCCAAAAAGGGTGCTGACCTATGGACTAATAGCTTCTGTCTTTATAAATTAAGAAGTTACTAAGTGTTGCAGTCTCTTGGAACAAGATAACTCAAGCCTCTACACATATCCACATAGACTGCTATGAGTTAACTGCTCTATCATCTCTACGTGCTCTCCTCGGGATTGCTACGAGGCTATCACCCCTACATGAACTCCTCAGTATTGCTATGAGGTCTTATATCAGGGATCGCAGTTTACCCTGCTGGGGACACCATTGTTGACGGGTAGGTTACAACACCTAACAGATTGCGGTGCGCCACAAGGCCATCATAGATTCCTATGAGATATAATGCTATCTAGACCTTGCTCATAATTATGGGCATGGGGCCCCCGAGGGGGTCCCATACCATGTAATAATGACTACCTACCTGTTTTAGTGTTCGAGCAGGTATGGTGCCCCACTTAGTAATGTAGCTTGGCCTCAATGCAAATATGCATGGACTGCCATGAGGTAACATGCCCATCACCTCTACATGCCCTCCTCAGAGTCACTACGAGGCCTTCACCCCTATGCCCGCTCCTCGGTGTTGCTATAGGGTCTTACCTTAGCAGTCGTGGTTCCTCCACTGGAGGCACCGTTGCTGACAGATAGGTCACAGCCGCTAACGGACTACGTTGCGCCACACTGCCTTCGTAAACTCCTACGAGGCGTGATGCTATCTAGACCCTTGTTATTTGCTATGTGCATGAGGCCCCCAAAGGGTTCTCAACCAAGATCTTAATAATTCTTTATCTATGTAAGTGTGTAAGTAGGTATAGTGCTCCACTTAGCAAGGCAGCTCAGCCTCTGCGCATATCCATTTGGACTGCTACGAGGTAACCACTCTTATCACCTTTACGCACTCTCCTTAGAGTTATTGTGAGGCCTTAATCCCTATGAATTCTCCTCAGTATCACTATGGGGTCTTATCTCAGGGGTTGCAATTACCCTATTGGGGGCACCATACCTGACAGGTAGGTCGTAATATTTAACGGAATATAATGTGCCACAAGGCCATCATTAACTCCTATGGGGCATGACACTATCTAGATTCCAACTATTTATTATGGACATGGGGCCCCCATGGAGGTCTCGATCTAGTACTAATGATTATCTATCTGTATAGGTGCGTAAGCAGGTATAGTGCTCCACATAGCAAGGTAGCTCAGCCTCTATACATATCCACAAGGACTGCTACAAGGTAAACTCTTATCACCTTTATAAGCTCTTCTTAGAGCCGCTACGAGGCTGTTACCCTCTATGCATTCTCCTTAGAGTCGCTACGAGGCATTACATTCTGGGTTGTAGCTGTCCTCCTCAAGGAGGAACTGTACGGATATATCGTTGGTGCCTACGGATGACGATCTGCCTCAAGGCCATTGTTGACTCCAATAAAACCATAACGTTACCTCGACCCATGTTAATACTGTAAGTCGGTGATCCCTAATGGGAGCCCAACCGTTCTACTAATAACTTTATGTCTTTGTAAGTGTGAACAGGTGCTTTGCTCACCAAAAATAAGACAGCTTAACAACCTCAACGTAATCCATACAGACTACTACGAGCCTCTAGTTGAACCACGATCGCTGTGACCCTCCATAAGGATGCTCTGTATGGGTTATTGCTAGCACATGCAGACTATGATCTATCTCAAGGCCATCGTCGACTCCAACAGGGCCACGATGTTATCCAGACCTCATCACTCCACGACTAGTCTAGAGTTTTGCTTCAGTCTCTATAACCTTGAAATGAGTGTGAGAAAACTTTACATACCTTGAGATAACTGTAGGGCTATGGCTTTAGCCCCTGCATCACATCTAGAGTTGTGATCCAGTCTCTATGACTATCCCCTCACATACGTAATTGCCCTTTGGGAGGCTCTGCCAAGTAGTCATCGCATGAAACTGTTGACAATCTACGGTTCTCAGTCTGTTGCATGGTACTGAGTGACCATGGGATACGAATCTCGATCTGCCACATGGTACTGAGACTCTGTTTAATACAGGTGTGTCACCTTGACTACAGAATATGATCAGCCACAAGGCCATCATCGACTCCTACGCTCAGCACGTTGCCACCTAGGATTTTCGTAGGACCCCATGGGGCACAGATGCCCCGATCCGGTTATGTATTTTTTGTATCATTGGCTCCAATCGTAACTACGATCTCCAACCTATGTTGGGGGCAATCCTCTAGCTCCACACAAGTGCGGCCTAGGACCCAAAGGTCTCCTGGATAGGTCGTGCAATGCTACCAAAACCATAGTGAGGTGTGACCAAAGTAATTCAAGCAATACAAAGTTATCCCCAATCTCGCAACACTTAGGTTGCATAACCTATGGTCGTGACCTATCTGTTAGCATAAAACTTCCAAGCTTATGCAGGTCTATGTATCAAAGTTTTCTTACTTGCAAATACACTTGAGCACGTGCTCCAGCTTCAACATTTCAGAATTGCTAACAGCCTAGGCAAACGACCTATACTGTAAGTTCCTTCAAGAGAGCTTTCTCTAAATTCTGAATGTTAAGTCACTTTTTAATTATTTATTTACATTAAGCAATAATCTTAAAGCCAATTACTTGTCTCTTTTAGTGTCTTGATTATGTGCTAACTAAGTTATGCATCACATACATCACAAAACACAACATAATTACTACTTAGTATACAAGTGCACAAACCATAGAAAATAGATGACAAGTATAAAACAAAATTTTTCTTTCATTTATTTACATTGTTGTATTTACATTGAAAGAGCAAAATAAAAATACACTTGTTATTTATAACTTAACCTAGACTACAGGTAGAGCATCTTCGTTGTAACTAGTCTTCTCATGCTCGAGCTTCATTGCCTCCTCAGGCTCATCAATTACGGCTGGGTCAAGATCAGCCTCATCAACTCCCTCTAGCCTCAGACAATCGTCATCCCCAGACTAATTATCCTCTTTGTCTAGCAGCGGGGTGTCAGGAAGAGGCTCTGACCTAGCTTCGAGCATCCATCCCAAGTATAATTTTTCCCAAGGTGCTTCTACCGAAGGGAATAGCTCCTAGATTTGCCTCTGTCGCATCTAGAATTCAGATCGATAGAAGTTATTACAGTAAGGGAGAAACTTTGCCAAAGTCTTAAAGGATACGACCATAATGTTCCTCACTTTGGCAGGGGTTGACCCTTCAGGACTTTAGGGTCACTCGCATCTCCTCAGACTGGCAACGTGCCTCTGCGGCCTCGCTAGCAACCTTGGTTTTGTCTTCCTCCAACATTTTCTTCTTGGAGGTTGACTCTTGGAGTTAGTGATCCCGGCGCTCGAGAGTAGAGTTCATTGCATTTATTTTATGCTGACTCTTCGCTATCTCGACCTTGAGTGCTGCCATGAGCTAGCGGGCCTCAGTGCTCGCATCCTTCTCCCACTGTAGCTCCAGCTCGAGCTTGACGACTTGAGATTGTGCCAACTACACATCGACCTCTTTGACAATAATAATCTTCTCCTGATCCTTCAACTCGCTCTCGTGAGTTGCCATGATGGCTTCTTTCTCTTCTAGGAGATTCTTAGGTGCTCTTGAGCTCCATGCTCACCTGAGTGGCGCATGCCTCCAGCTCCGTCATTGCTTGGAAAAGGACATAATATGCAACTATGTCCTGAATATGATGGACTATAGCCTGCTCTAAGTTTGAGGTAATCTTCTACCCCATATTGATGCCAGCCTCTCTAACCCCCTTCGAAGAGTGCCATCACGAGTTTAATCGCATTGATGTGGTTTGCCAGGATGCTCGACTTCAAGGGTCAACCAGACTGGGTGGTCACCATGACTAGGGCACTTGTCGACCCTTCGCCCTCCCCTGTGAGTGCATCTCAGTCAGGTGCGAAGGGTCCGATCGGTATACAATGAGCACCTCATCTGCTCGACTATCTGCCACCATGGTAAAAGTCAAAGTTACAGCAACATCATCACCAAGACCATCATCAGCCACTTTAAAAACCTCAACAGTGAGGCCAGTGATGATTGGCTCATCGTCAATCCTTACTAACCTCATTTGTGTTGTTGTCTTGGCTTCGGGAGTAGAGGTAGGGACATCCAAGGCCACAAGGTTCATCCTTTCGCACTTTCAGTGCTCCACATCATTAGTGGAGGTCGTTGCCCTCTTCGGTATGACCATGACTTCGGGTGCCACGTTGGTATGTTTTGGCATGGGCGACCGCTCTCCCACAAGGGTTCATTCGGCCACCTGGACGGACCACTCCCTCCTCTTTGAAGCCTATACCTTCCTAGCCGTTGCATTCATCTGCAACATCTCGGCCATAAAGGCCATCTTCATCGCATCGCACAGTTTATTATCACTGTCTGGATCACCTCTACACTTGCACAAGTAGCAGACAGCAGCATCAAAGCATAATGATGTAAGCAAGCATCGCGACCTTGCCCGACATTACATAACCAAAGAGGCTGACCACTAACAGAACTCTCACGTCGGCCACCACACCCTATTAGCACTAGTCGTTAGGCATGCACCTCAGCCTCTTGACATTTTTAAACTCCTCAGGAGATAATTTCGGTTCATCCCAAGTGTTCGCTCGCTGCCTCACCCAACCAGTTGCGAAGAGATAATCATTGCGAGGTGGGAGCACGAACTGGTTCTTCTAGTCCGTGACATACCTAGGATTCTCGAAGAGCTTTTGGTGTCGGCAGACGGTAAGGTAAACCCAGCACTTATCATCAATTGTTAGTAGTTCCCCTTCAGTTTGAAGAAAAATCAGAACAATGTTAGGGTCGGAGGGATACCCTCGAACATGCACAAGACAATGATGAACATCACCAATCCAACGAAGACTGGCAGAAACTAGCCTAGAGAGATCCCAAAATAGTTTAGGATCTCCATGAGCAGGCCTGACAGTAGGAAGTACAGCCCCACCACCAGTGTACTAATGTACACTCTGAGGCTGCTACCCGAAGGCACATACATCTGGTTGTTCAGCTCCAGCTTGAAGATCTTATAATTCCTCAAGATGGCATAGGCATCCCTAAGTAGTCAAACTTCCTCATCAGTCATGACACTCAGGTATGCCAGTGCCTCCATGTTATTTTTTGTCTCCAGTTCTCGACGGTGGTTCTTACTCTTTTTGGCAGTAAGTGGAGTCCCCACTGCAGACGAGTGGCGAAAGACATCTGCAAGCCCAGCTTCCTCAGACTCTGATCCAGAGTCTGTCTCCCTCACTCTACATAGAGATGCAGCCATATTCTCAGTTTAGAAGAAAGATAAGTTATCTTCTCACAATTCTTCAGGAGGCTAAGGAAGTTTAAGTGACCACACAAGTGCAGAAGTTTCCATATAATGCAAAGGCAGAAACTGAAGTGCTTTTGCCCAAGGGTGGACTTTATCTTTGCTGGGCCATGGGAATCGAAGCGTTTCTCTCCTAAATTCTCTCATCATGCACGCCATGTGGCATTTAATGAGGAGATGCGAAAGATCTCGCTCATTAATGACATGCCTACTCCTTTTCAAAAGTCGTGTGCTAATGGTTGGCATCCATAGAATAGAGGTGACACGTGGAACCACATGGAGGACACAATGGCACCAGCTCTATGGGTCTCTTGTTACCTCGCGACCTATAGACCTGGGGTAAATGTTTGTGCCAAAATTGTTTAGCCAAAGATCACTACTATAATGCCCCAAATTACACCCTATAATTTTTTACTGAAAAACTCACGAAATGTACTGCCCATCGGGCGGAGGTGCGACTGGCAGGCACTCCCAACCAACTGAGTGCATGAGGCTAATTGAATTTCCTTAACCACTTGTAAGTATTACAATAACAATCGACCAACCATCGATAGCATAATATTTTCCATTAATATATAAAAGTTGATTACAAGAATTAATTACAAACAAGGACTGTGGCCCCAAAGATATAGTAGGGAATGAATATAAGTTTGAGGCCATACTATTTACAAGTACACATTGTGGAAGTACAAAATCATAACAACAACTGTTACATGAAAAGGTAATATATAATAAAATGCACGAGCTCCAATAGGGCAGAGAGGAACCTACTGCAGTCCGGCTCGCTCATGGCAGCTGGGTCATCCTGTGACAACGCCCACTCTGAGAGGCTAAAGCTGTCTTATAACTACTCGGGATCTGGCATGTGGAGAACCAGGGATCAGACCCCAAGCAAGAATACAGAACAAGTAGGAGGTTGCATAATAACATAATAATAACAATTGAAAGTGTGAAAGTAGAGATAAACTGAATATGGTAAGAGGTAACCAAGGCAATGAAAATAAGAGTTTCGTGTTAGCTAATTATCCACGCAAATCTGTAAAATACGGAGGCAGCATAAAAAAACACACCTTAAGAAATCCTTACAAATTGATAATCCAAAAACTCCTAAGGAGGATGGTCATACATCAGAAAATATTAAATGAAGAAACCTTATAGAAATGAAAGTCCGAAACATCATAAAAAGTGGTATATCAGAAACACCTAAATATGAATAATATTTCTAATGAAATTTACGAATAAGAAATAGGTACATCTTATATTAAAATTTAAAATGTGGCCAAATCTGAGGGGATAAGCCCAAGCCAAAGCTAGAATAAAAGGCCCAAGCTGAAGCTAGATATAACACATGTAAACCAAAATTGTAACCGAATTCAACTCAGATGATAGCTAGTTATCCATAAATACCTAAAACATAATCTAATAAGAATAATAGGGCAAACGTGATATGCGACTGGGCTCTTATGTCATACAGGCTAGGACACACACTCAAATCTAGACTCACGAAAAGAAGGTCTCATGGTTGTATGAAATCCATCATGAAGTGAGACCCGTATCTGTAAGGATTAATCGCGCAAACTAGACCTGCAATCACAAGGGGCAAGGAGCGATACATGTTCCCTGAGATAAATAATAACTTAGATAATAGTACAATAAAAGAAGGATAATGATAGGTAATAATAAGTGAGGCAACTAAATTCACAATCACACATTCAGAAGCAGGCAGAGTTAAAAGCATAACAGAGACACACATATGGAAATCTGTGAAAACACACATGGAAAAGAGCATAGATTAGTGATTGATTTGACTAGGCCAAACTAGGGTGGATACGAGAAGCTTCTGGGCACCATCGACTTATGGATGTGGGAAGTGACAGGAAGCCATTGGCTTACTCCTAAATGGGATGATTGCGAGAAGTGCCTAGACACCGTCAACTTATGGATGCAAGAAGTGCCATGATACCATTGGCTTACACCTGAATAGAGTCGATGCGAGAAACTTCTGGACACCATCGACTTATGAATGCAAAAGGTACTAGGAAGCCATCAACTTATACCAAGAGCAAGTTTATGGTACAAACATGATAATATAAGCTAGCAAGATAATAATGGAGCAATAGATAATGAATAAGAATAAATAAATCCAAAATCTCAAAGTACCATTTAAAGCCTAAATAATAGGTCTCTAATAATAATCAAGAAATAAAAAATTATATTTAGAAACCAAATATATCGACAAGTCAATTAAGAAAAATTAATCAAAAATCTAGCAGCATAACGGCTGCATTAAGATAGGTAATGAAATATAAATGCCAATGTTAATGAATAACACAGGTCACAATAATACTCGCCCATGACATAGACGAGTCTGTCTAGCGAGACGTCAAGCGAATGTGGGGAGATAGCAACATAAGGATAA
>JAUTWN010000156.1:0-10568 GCA_033043275.1 Ruscus hypophyllum | reverse complement strand
AAAATAGTTTGATCTAAAAGATCCAACAGTTATAAGAGTCTTGTTGGAGTCCGTCTCGAGAAAAAAAGAGATGAAATCGCACTCGTGGGACACATGTCAAATTTAACAAAAACAAACGTTAGAACAAGTGATCAAACAAAATAGAAACAATTCGGGTGTTAAGTTTGGAGGTGTTGAATCTGTACTTGCCAAGTGTGGATTCACTGTTACTGCAAATCTGCACTTGGCAAGTGTGGATTATCGCAATTTTGATCTAATCCGCACTTGTCAAGTTCAGATTAGACCAAATCACGAATTATTATTTTTTTTTTGTTAGCCTATTTTAGGAATTATTTTTTTTATTGAGTTTTTTTTTGAAAATTTCTTCCTTTATTTATTTTAGAAAAAACCATGAATTTCTATTAACTAAGGCTGTGTTTGGTTGCACAATGGGAAAGGAAAGGAATGAGAATGGGAATGGGAATGGGAAAGGAATGGGAATGGTAATGGGAATGACCTTGTATGTGTTTGGTTGCACAATGGGAAAGGAAGGGAATGAGAATGAGAATGACTACATTTTACTTAAATACCCTTGCCTTTTAAAATGTAAAAAAATATTATTTAAATAATAGAGGGTAAATTGGTTATTAACCCTCCGTTGACCATTCCCATACCGGCCGGAATGAGGATTCCTCTCGTTAACGAAGGAAATGGTCATTCCCTCCACGGAGGGAAATGTCATTCCCTTTCCGCTCATATCCCGTCGTTAAAACGCAACCAAACATGGGAATGAGAATGAGCATTCCCATTCCCATTCTCATTCTCATGGCCAAAGTGGCATCCAAACACAGCCTAGTTTAGAATGAAATCCAAACATGCCATCAAGGGTCCGTTTGGAGTCTTCAAACCGTGGATTCACACGATTTCGCTTAAGAGAAAGCAAATCGGGTGAAATCATATAAAATTTCACTTTGAATGGAGTTTTACATGATAAACTGCAATTTTAGGAGGAAGCCAAACGAACTCTCATTTGTACGAACAACATTTTCATATCATCTTTAGAAGTGACTTGTTTGTAATTTTCCAGCTAGAACTTTTACGATGATCCTGTTTTGCAATTCATCAAAATTATATTGTTCTGTTAATATAAAATTAGTTAATTTTGTCATGTCATGTTGGATAATTATGATACAAAGATAGTTTGAAAAAAAAAACTCTTACATGGATAGAGAAGTGAGGGAGAGAGCATAGTTGGTGAATAAAAATATATATTCTTTGAAAAATAAATTTGACAAAAAAGATTAATTTTCATTTCAAGTACATAAAAAAACTTTCAAGATCCATCGAATAAGTATAATTTAAGACGACAATGACAACAACAACTAAGCCTTTAATCCCAAGATTTTGAGGTAGGCTACATAAACCAAAAGAGAATTACGCCGAACAGGTATAATTTAAGTCATATATGAAAATTTTGGTATTGAATGGCAATGTTAAATGATCGTTGTACGATGACAAACTCTCTAAACTTTATTTATTTCGATGTGTCATTGCAGACTGTATAACTCAGTATTCGATGATATTTGTATTTTTCTTACTATAAAGCATACTAATTATATATATATATATATATATATAAATTACAAAACTCAATGTGAATTCAAATGATCATTCATAGAGTTTCAAAAGGAGAAAAAAAAAACATTTGTCATTTATGTCTATTATTTCTGTGAAAAAAAGAAAAGCTAAAGAAATCACTTTATATTTAGAATGCAAATGCCGTAATAAATCTTCGAACATTTTAAAAAACTTTTCTAAAAAAAAAAAAACTGAATAAATCTCAAAGATATTTTACTTTGAGTCAGAAGTACATCAATCAGACATCTGAACTCCATCAAAACCAAAAACAAAGATTAATTAGGTTTTTTTTTCAGTAGCTTCGCATTTCTATCAAATTCAAAAACTGCAGTATAAACATCTGTAAGAAAATAAACACTGGGACTGAAATAAAAAATATCCCAAAAGCAAACCAAATATTAGCAAAACCGTAAGCTCATTTTAAGCTATGCATGCAGAATAAAACTTTAGAAGGGCTAATATGAGAAAGAGACACATCCAGCCAAAGTATGAAAACCGATTTCTACAGCCCGACTGCAAATAAAAAATTTCTGACGAATTTGCAAAACTCCTCGCTCAAATGGCCAGCTCTCTTCCTCCTCCAACCTCCTACTGGCTTTGTGACCAGTGTAATTTTTCAAAATTGTCGTTATTATGTACGTGTCGCCATGCGTTCATCTCCTTCGCACCTTTATACCTCCATCTCTCTCTGTTCGGTTTCATTCACTGCCACCTCTCCAGTCGAGCTCCCTTGAGGTAACCAAAAAGCTGCAATTTTTTTGTTTTTTTCTTAGCTCAATCTCTTAAAAATTGAATCTTTTTTATGCCCAGTACCTCTGATTTGTAGTTCTTCAGTCTGATTATACACATTGGCAAGTTACTGTTGTTTTTCATTATTTTTATAATTTTTTTCGCTGATGTTTCTGTTCTCAAGATTTGGAATTACGCTATGTATTTGATTTCTGAATGAACCCAGATAAATAAGTGAAGAGATGAGAGATTGAGAATTTTATGATTAGCCCTTTTAGTTTCCTTGATCAGTTGTTGAAGCTTTCTGCATTGCATGTGTAAAGTTTTGTCGTATTCTATTAGTTTTTTATGTGATTATTGAATTTTTGTTATATTTTTAATTCAATCTCAAAGATCTAATCTTTTTGATGCCCATAACTCTGATTTATAGTTCTTCAATGATTGAATCGTATTATATACATTGCCTAATTTTCATTATTTTTATAATCCCCCCCGTGGTGATGTTTCTGTTGATAACAGTTGCAATAAAGCTCAGTATTTGATTATTGATTGAACCTAGATAAATAATGAACAGATTAGAGATTGAGAATTTTATGATTAACCCTTTTGTTACTTCGATCGGCTGCTGAAGCCTTGTGCATTGAATGTGTAAAGTTTTGTGATATTTTATTAGGTTTGGATGTGATTATTGGTATTAGAGGTAGCTAGTATCCATAATCTCAGGATTTGATTAAAAAACAATTATCTGGGTTGAAAAGAATTTTTTGTGGGCAGGCATGCTTTAATCTGTTGAGATCTTTTCTAAGGTAGGAGTTTAATTAATAAAGATTGAATTTATTACCTAGAGGTTTTATACCTAGAAAGTATTGTGTTTTTGGGGGTTATGCACTGAGAATCTGCTAAAACTATTTATAAGGCTGGATACCCAAGGTTAATATGCGAGATCCTTGGAAATTTAGAGGACTAAATGTAGATTTTGTTGGGGGGATTGTATCGTCTGATCCAATGGACTTATCAGAGCATTAGTCAGCGATTGTGTGGACTGTATGCTTGTCATGGAGTGAGGCAATAGGCAGGAAAGCATGGTGATTACGTTGTAAGTCTGTAAGATTACTATCAGATCTCATTAAGCACGTGAAACTTTTTCACATTTTGTGTATGAGCGTTCAGAAAATCTTGATCCAATATGATTATCTTTGTGAATATAGTGTGCATGAATCTTAATCTGACATGTGGAGTTCATATTATGATCAGTTTTGAAGCTTTGTGCAACACATAATTTGCATGTTTAAAGTTAGGTAATTTTAGAGATAGCTGGTATGGGGTCATGCCCGTAGTCCTGGATTTGGTACATTTGCACATGCATGCAGTAATCTGTTGAGATCTTTGGAAAGTAGGAGTTTGATTAATAAAGATTGAATATATTACGACAAGGTGTTAAACTTGTGGTTTTTGGGGGTTTTACGTGTTGAATACAGAATGGATGCATACGACAAGGCTAATCTGTGAGATTCCTGGAAATTTCAGAAGGCGAAGTTTAGATTCTGTCTGGAGGATTGTATAGCCTGATCTGATTGGCATATCATAACATTGTTAGTCGTTGTATGGACTGGTGTACTTGTCGTGGAGTGAGGCTAGCAGGAAAGTGTGGCGATTATGATGTAATACTATCGAATCTCAAATGTCGTATTCTTTAAATTAAACACTTGAAATTTGTTGCACCTTTTTTGTATTATGGTTAGGAAATCTTGATTCAACACAGTGGTCTTTGTGGTCATGGCACGTGCATGAATCTAAATCCGACACGTGGAGTTTATACTTCACCATTATTGTTTTTTCTCCAAGAGAAGACTGAGAGGTTGAACTTTTAGATTGCCATGGATTAATTTCTTATCTGAGTTAAATTTGCATATTCTCGAAGCGTCCATGCACCATGCAGAGCATGTTTTACTTTGAGACAAACAGTGGGAACCCCCCACATTCCATTAAGAGTTTTAACGAAACAAGCAAGTTGTAGTACAAAGAGCTATTTAGAGCATTGTAGCTAACACAAGTGGCTTACGTTGCAGGCTCTAAGTGCTATAAGATTTTGATATTTCATCAGCATTAAAAGTAAGAGGCATGTTATTGGAGATAGTATGGGAAATTGCATTTGTTTTCAGAGATATTTCTTTTTGTTTCTTGATGGACTTGATGGTCACTAAATTGATGGTTAACAGGTTAAGCGTTCCTAGACGGCGAATTTGATGATAATTGATTGGATTGGAAACCAGGCACCTTCAGAGAGTAGGGTTTTTTTTTTTTTCTCATCTGGTTTATTTTGCGTGAGGAAATTTATTACTAGTAGTCATGGTTGACTGGAGGAAGTTTCTACACTCTAGAAGCTCAAACCTTCCCAGTGTATCTACAATTTTCATTTCATAAATATGGTGGAAATATTTAACTAGGTTCAGTTTGGAAATACTATTAAGTAATTCAGGGGTAACTGCATCCTGTATATCCTTGAGATGCTGTAGATAATCTAGAGATATGTATTATACATATATTCCACTGTTTTGGTGAATTATGTATATATACTTCTGAATAAAAAAAGAATAAGTGTAGTACTGAAGTTTGGCTTTTCTCGGTAATCAGAATATTGTTCTCTTGTTTCTTTTCAGTTTGTACTATTACTAAGGGTCCTAAAAAGTCCTTTTAAAATATTAATTTGCCAAGAAAACTCTTGACATAATTCCTTTAATACTTCTATGGGGGAACATAAGTGAAAGGAACAGAAACTTTGTTTGTTTGCATTTTTAGAAGTTACTTAATGGAATCTTTGTTTTAAAAATGGAAGCAGTGCTCTTGCAACATAGAAAGAAGAGCAGAAATAGACATCATTAAGTCCGGGACAAACAAAACAGTAATACTCAAGTCGCTTCTCCTCTTCAAGATTCTCTTCCGGTGCCTTTTTACTAGAGGCGCTCTAAAAAGATTGTTCTTGGTACAAGGCACATCACACTTAACGTGGGAAGAGCATGAAGCAACTTTAAACTGTTTTTCAGAGTTTTGCGTCAAAACAAGGGAGGGCCTGATTAATCGTTATTTAGGCTGCTCTAGTGAGCCTTTCTAGGTTACATCAAGGTTGTCACTGCCAAACTAACAAGTAAACTTTAATAGATCACTGAGGCAGACCTAGTGAGAGAGCATTATGGACCAAGTTGTTTCCAAAATTTTGACAAGGTGAGTTGCTTTGACAAAGTGATTGATTTCTTTGGTTAGTTTGTTGTGATTGGCAACTAGTCCATTAACTTGTCTCATAGAATGAGCGAAGATAAAAAAATTAATTAAGGAACATTCGCAGAGTTGAATTGATGCCTATTTAGTACATATTAATAGTGATTATATTTATTTAAGTTTATGGGAATATTATTATTTTAAATGCTTCAACTTATTATCTTGCCATTTGTCTTGGCTCTCTCCTAGTTTAGGGCCTTTCTATGTAGTACATTTTATTCTTTTGTTGCATGTGGTTGTGGCCTTGAATGGGCCTATTTATTAGCCAAATGCAAATATGAGGGTGTTGGGCTACACAAAGTGATGTGCAGTTCTGTTCATGGAAGTTTTACCTCCACTATAAGCTAGTCGATCAGCATTTGATGATTCAGAATTTGATATAGAAGGATGCTTGGTATCAGCTGAGAATATCTGAAACATGAGAGAAAAGTTGAAAGAAGAAATAGAATTTTGACCTATTCTCTGTACAGATGTGGTGTATTCAGGCTTATTGATAGTGTTTAAATTTATACTTTGAGTAATTTTTTTGTGTGGTGGTTGGTGTGGGTGTGCGTGTGTATGTGTGTGTGTTTTTGGTGGGGTGGGGGGTTGGCGGGTGGAAGGTGTTGGTTTGGATGCGGACCGTAGATCCTTACCATTATTAAAGGAATGTATATTCAATAAAAATTAAATTTTATTTCTGTAATATGTCTTCATTTCATAGGTTTCTCATTTATTGTTTAACAACATAATTTTAACTTTGTATTTCTATGCATAGTCCAAAAATGTTTACTTTCAAAACATGTATCCACTTTATAAAGGTTTCTTATGTTTTTGTATGAGACAGTGTCTGGATATGCATTCTCTTGCCAATAAAGATTGACGCCTTATTGACATGTGCGCCTTTATGTTTGTGTGTGTGTGTGCATGTTTGACAATTTCTTGAATTGGATATTGTTAGTTCCTTGAGTAAAGTTTTGGTTGCTGCAAACCCAGGTAAAACACTTGCACTTTGGTCCCCCCCTTCCCCGCATAAAATTTAGACACCTATCAATATGCAGCATGACTAATGAAGCACATGGAGGTAAGAGATAACATGAATAATTTATATATAATAAATGAAATCCTCTTTTATTGGCACATAGTGAGCATGAACTATATCCAAATTCCAACATTCTTAGGTGTATATGATTTTTCACTTACCTCTAATAACACAATGTATGAGGCTATCAATGGAACCATTGTATTTAACCAGTTTTCAAGGAAATATTCCTTTTTCAAGGTTTTCTAATTGCTTGTCTGTCGTTGTGTTGGTGCGCAATCTAGAAAATATGACTTTTAAACTGAAGCGGAATAAAGAAAGGCATTCATTAAAGACACAACTTATGACATGATACTTGGTAGATTATTAATCTTTTCTATTTTTTCTCCAAAGAAAAAAGTTTTCTATTTATCATTATCTCTTCTATTTTTTTTATCGTAATGTACTGCTAGTACAGTTCTTGTGTTTGCCCTAGCAAGAATCAGATATCGACATCTCTTTCTGACTTTGTTTCTCATTGTCAAACTTTTGTTAGATATTTACATGTTTGCTCCGTAACCAAAACTCTCATTTCACCAATTCTAGGATGAGATGCCAACTCCTCATTGCACCAAAGTTCTGTTTCTTGTACAAATTATTCATGCAATAAATGAAGCTTACTGATCAGTAGTATTAAACACTGGAATGTCACCTCAGTCATGAAATCCTTGCACCTTTTTTCTTTCAAATGTTCATATTTCTTCTTTATTGAGAAATAATAGGAGGACCGAAGAACAGAATGAGGCATGGCTGTGACGATTTGAACATTGGTCTTTTGGCTTCTCTCACCACATCAAACTTTCTCTTCCCCATATATGGATAAAGTTTGCATTTTATTGTTATATCTTCGTTTCCTGCGTCATTCATATTCTTCTAGTCGCTAGAACGTATGTTTCTATATATCTCTCTCTCTATTTCCAAATACATCCTGATTTGTTTATTTATTTTGTCTGTATTTTGTTATTCTGCGATATTTCTATTTATTTGTTTGCTTTTTTACTTTTTGTTGCTTGTGTGCCTTCCACTTCATAATTACTTTTAAATGTTTTTTTCTAGTAGTATTGTCCAAAATTTTCTTAATCTGCCCATCACACTGATATAACTCCCACGTCTATTATTTCCCTGCTTTTGAGTAGTAGTTTCTTCTCTTTTGTTTTCATTTTAAGTAAGAGTATTCCGTTTCAAGCATTATTTGCAATTCTATCCTGTTGATTTAATTATAGTAGCGTTGCAACTTCATATTACTATAGATGTTAGTTAATATCATTGCTGCCTTGCTATGTTCATCGTTTTTTTTTTCCCATGCTTACTTTCTTGTGGATTGCTATTCTCCTATGTTTTTCCAAATGTTGATGAATGCCGTTACCCTCTGAACTAATTCTCTGAACCATCTATCATAGAATCCAATCCCAGCAGTTGACTGCTGTTGCGGACAGTTTGCCCCTTCTGCTGAACCGTTGGTGTTGCCTTCAGCAACAGTCATGGATGCCCCTAACCTGCAGCAAGCTTACGGAGCTCCCTCATACCTGCCTGTGAACGAAATGGCGTTCGCCTTCCCTCAGCCACAGCAGTCGTCACTCCAGGCATTCTGGGCACACCAGATGGCCGAAATCGAGGCACTAAAGGACTTCAAGAATCACAGCCTACCCCTGGCCAGGATCAAACGAATCATGAAGGCTGACAACGAAGTCAAGATGATCGCCAGTGAGGTCCCTGTTGTGTTCTCGAAGGCATGTGAAATGTTTATTCTGGAAATGACACTCAAGGCCTGGAACAGCTCCGAAGGAAACAAGCGTCGGACTATCCAGAGGTGTGACATTGCTGCTGCAGTCAAGCACACTGAGGTTTTTGACTTCCTGGTTGATGTCATCCCCAGGGTTGATAACGTCATGGACGATGCCCTTGCCCCTCCGGCCCCTTCGTTCCTCGTCCCAACTCAGCCGGAGATGGGGATGCCGCTCATGCAGGATCCTGCAAATCCTTACCCATGGGATGTGCAGCCATCGGTCCAGGGGCTGAACAGTGTCCTTCCGGCCCCTTCGTTCCTCGTCCCAACTCAGCGGGAGATGATGATGCCACACATGCAGGATCTTGCAAATCCTTACCCATGGGATGTGCAGCCATCGGTCCAGGGGCTGAACAGCGGTATGGAGGTTGAGCTGCAGACTGCTGATAAAGCTTGATAGCTGATGAGGTTTGAATGCATGGCTTGTATGCCTACTAATAAGCTGTCCTTGTTAAGGGCCTTTGTAGCAGTGTTTTAAACCTGTCAAAGTTGTTGAGGTTCTATGTGTGGCTTAAGTGAGCAAGTCTTGATGCTCTATAAGACAGTAAGTTGTACTAAGTTGTTTGAGTTATTAAGTAGTACTTTGGTTTTATATTTCAGCTTGCAGTCTTTAATGAATATTTTGCAGAGGCGCTTCAGGTGATCAATACATGGGATGAAACAAAGAAGGCTTTATATGAGAGAGTTTGATGTGCTAGTTTAATTTGTGGAAGTGAGAGGCTTTGCTTTTATTTCTCTTATCAGTATATTGATGATGAAGTTTATGAAAAACATTGAAAGAGAGGGATTTGGATCCTCTCCTAATCGTCCATCTAGACAGTTGCGATTGCATGAGAATTTGGACGGAGGAGATTGTATATTCCTCATACAATCGCACCTGGGGGTCCTTAGAACCGTCCTAAGCACCTCTGCTTAGGAGAGGAATCAGAGGATCCAAATCCGCGAGAGAGTACATTGGTTTTATTGTTTCAGATGCACATCATATGGCTTGTTGTTTTTTGATTGTGATGTGAGAGAGTGATTTTGATGCTTCTCAAAGCATGGTTTGGCTTCTCTTTCTCTTGAAAGTGAAGAGTAGTTGTTAATAATATTATTATTATTAATAATAAATGTAATTACTATAATGATGAGAGAGAAAAAAATGAAAATAATTTCAAGCTGTATTAGTTTCTGAATTCTTATCATAGGCTCTAATAATAGCATATGAGATAATGATAATTTGTCCTTTTTAAACAGGAAAGGAAAACAAATATTTAAAAATTTTATAATTATAATTTTATAATGTTCTTAAAAAAAGGGAAGAGTTGAATGAATTGGTCGTAAATTATGATATTTTATGAAAATGTAGGTAAAAGTATTATAGCATGCTAATTAGAATCCCACCTTTAATTCAAATAGTCTTGGAGCTATCAACAAAACAACTCATTCACTAATTGTTAACATGGATAATTTCAATCGTGAAACTGTAAAAAGAAGAAAAGAAAACAAAAGACAGCTGATATGTAAGCATTTTCAATTGAATCACATTCAATAATTGTACCAGTATCACTACACAGAATATCTGCCCAACATTCAACAAGCTCTCATGAGGAACATTGAAGATCACACTGTTCTCTCTGCAAATCCTGCGAAGAAAAGCATATACATAATCAATGGCAATTTTCTTGATGAGCCCAGAATCCCTACGAGCCCTTACAATCGTATTGCCAAGAATGTACATCACCCCGGCCAGGGTCGTACCGTGAGAAATTGGGGCTTAAGGCAATTTCAAGGCAATCTGTTTAAATCTTCACATATTATATAATAGTCAGAAATTTCTATACATTATGTTTTAAGAGTACAACGATTTTAACATCAAGCTGTAGTTTTCGAATCAATTTAACATCAAACTAACAATTTCGCAGAAAATTTTGATTTTCAAAGGCTATTACAAAAATTAAAATTAAAAACAAACAAACAATAGTTATGTAACGCCCCGCATCTGCAGATACGGTCACGTTCGGCGACGTATTCAAAAGAACATGCCAAGCCTCAAGTACAGTGTAAAAATGTAATAGAGCTAACCACAATAACATATATAACTATGAAAAGAAAGTACTG
>JAUTWN010000155.1:0-10575 GCA_033043275.1 Ruscus hypophyllum | reverse complement strand
TCTTAATAGTATCATAGGTGCATCTTACTCACTCCTAGGAAATTAGGGACCTATGACGTGGTCCCGCTCTCCGCTATATGATCGTCACACTTTTTGAAAATGTCTATGTCGCGTGGAGTTAATGCAAAGAAAGTTTCAGCGAAAAAGACGGGTTTCGGGAACTTCAAAATGGAATCTATGATGACCAGGTCTAGGAAAGGGGTTAATGTTACCTCGGCCCAGGTTCCTGGAGAAAGCGGTCAATCAGAGGCCCCCTATCTACAGATCGGCTATGGAAAGAAAAAGCGTTGACTTTCCAAGCGAAGCCTCACTCGCCAGCGCCTTCTTTGTCAGTTGCCTTTATTCAATGAAGAACAAACCGCTTATAGCCTTTATTCGAGGACTTCAACGGGCCTTACAAGCTCATAAAATGGCAATTCTTCACGTTTTCCTCTCCTTTTAGTCGAGCCAATGGTTAATTGCCTTCATTTAAAGGAAAGGGAAGACATTCCAAGATACAGCCGGGGGGAACTCGGCATAGTGGATAAGATCTTCAGGAAGACCTGTATCACTTCACACGCTCGAGAGACTCTTTAAGAAAAGAAGGCGAGATAGAGAGCTTTCGGCTCGACCGTCAGGGAGAGGCGCTTTAGATCGTACTGATTGCGCATACCCGGAATGAACAAGCAGTAAGAATTAGGTACTATATTTAGGAAAGCTAAATAAGTCATATACGAAAGGCTACTCACCTAACTTAGTTAATAGCGGAGCTCTATCAGGGAGAGCTAAAGAAAGAGATCGAACGGAAGGCCTGCTACCGGAATGTTCGCTTACCTGATTGCCTGTCTATCGACCGAACCGCCTGCTGCTGCCGCACTAGCAAGTCAAGGCTTCACTTCCTTTTACCGGGAATGCTAATGCGACCTTCCTTTCAGCGAGTTCCTTAGTCACAAGTATTAGAGTGATAAAGGTTCGTAGACATCTATTCTAAAGAATCGAACTATTAAAAATATTCGTGTACGGATTGCGCCTGCCTTTATCTTCTTTAAGAGAGTCCCGAGCAAGTACAGTATACGAGTGCTACAGCTACAGGGAAGAAGTAGAGCCAAGGCGCTTGCGGTCAAGCCGTAGAGTGCTAACTAAGACTTGGAGACTTTTAGTTTTCTTAAAGGAAGATGCCAGCTAGCTCACTTGGCTTTGTTGTAAACAAAGAGGGAAGTAAAAAACAGAAAGGCGCGGAAATGCGGTCCCGGTGACTAGGTCCCTATTGACGTGTAAAATAGGTCCCTATTACGCACTCCTAGGAAAAGCGGGACCTATGACTATCTCCGCTTTCCAGCGTCTAGGTCCGCTCTCATACTGTAGTCTAATACATATCCCTAACCAAAATCTTAGCGTTCAAGTCAGTTACTCTATTTCAGTACCTATTGAAGAAAGAAAGACAGGAGGTCCCACTTACTATTCATGGCCAGCAGCATGGCTTACCGTTTTCTCCAACCAAATTAAACGATAAAGGTTGTGCACAAAAGAGGCGCTTGCGTTTTGGGGCTTTCTAGTACCGTGTCTCCTAATCAGAAGAAGAATCGGATTCTATTCAACAAGCGGAGAACCAATCCCACATAAATAGGGGGCACTGCTGCAGGTAAAGAATAACTTTCTTTATCGAAGAACTTATGGGCTAAAGCTTCAATCCCAACACGGACCTTAATGAAAGCAGTTCTTAGAAAGGTTTCCTGGTGGGAAGTACTTCGGAGTTCGTTTAGTTCCTCACAAGCACAAGAAAGGGCTATTCGAAGCCAGTTCAGAGATCAGCCTTCGTGGACCGCAAGCGCCTCTGGTAGTAGCGGCAAGGGAGGTTTTACCCACCAAGTCCAGCTTTCTTGTTCAAGTCTTGGCTTGCTCTTTTTCCATGTCTGTTGATGCCGTAGGAATTCTCTCTGGAACAACCCCTGGCTGGGATAAAGAGACTGATATGAGTTAGATTCGGAAATTTCTTTGTTTACGTGAATAATGCTCTTAGGGTGCTAGCTTTACTAACTCTTCTTTATGTAATTAGGCCGAGAAAGGATTGAGACCAACGAGTGCCCGCTCTTCTCTCTTTTGTTTCCGCTTTCCTCTCCCTTGAGGTCGAGCCGAGCGGGAGCGGTCAGCGGAAAAGCTATAGCTTAAGCGGAAATGAGGTCCCGGTCCCTATTAATAGTATAAGAGGCTCTTTAGTTACGTACTCCTCTCCCTAACGGTCGAGCAGATCTAAAGATCTCCGCGGAAATTAGGGACCGGTCCCGCTCTCCGCTGACCAAACGCCATATGGGAGAAATCCTGCTCAATCATGTGGACAGAATAAATCAAGCGAGGGAATT
The DNA here is from genome assembly GCA_033043275.1 of Ruscus hypophyllum. Taxonomy (NCBI): domain Eukaryota; kingdom Viridiplantae; phylum Streptophyta; class Magnoliopsida; order Asparagales; family Asparagaceae; genus Ruscus; species Ruscus hypophyllum. The sequence continues at coordinate 8,236 of JAUTWN010000155.1, read as the reverse complement.
TAAAACAGTTAATAAATAGAAGCCAATACGCCAGCAGATCATCAAGCTTTTACTGTATCGCTTGTGGCCGTTGCGAATTCTTTCCTTTCCGATAGCCTTACTATATAGGGAAGCCCCAGTTTCAGTATCAGTCCGTCATCCTGTGACAGTGACAGTCTCAGTGCCACTTCCTGTTCTACTTCATGGTGGTACCTGCTCAAGTTCAGTGACGCATTAAGCAAATAGAAAGTTCCAGAGCTGGAAGAGGCTCGACTTACAGGAGAGGCTCGACCGTTAGGGAGAGGAGAGCGTAAGCGGAAATAGATAGCTTGAGCGGAAAAGCTATAGCTTAAGCGGAAATGAGGTCCCGGTCCCTATTAATAGTATAAGAGGCTCTTTAGTTACTAACTCCTCTCCCGGCACGGTCGAGCAGATCTAAAGATCTCCGCGGAAATGAGGGACCGGTCCCGCTCTCCGCTCTAGAGATCTCCTCTCCGCGGTGACAATGGCAGGTTTATGGGGCAGCATAGAGGAAGGTTTTCACTCCCGTTGAGAAAGAATAAATGCCCGGGATCAGCTTCCTAGCATGACACATCAGCTACGCCATCAGAGACTGGATTAGAGCCTGGAATGATCCTCCACTTGCTAGTCAGGAAATATCACCTTATCTTCTTTCGCTGCTCTCTTAAGCTATCGTTCGCTTTACGAGTGCAACCAACTTTCCATTTAGATACTATGCTGGTATCTATCTAAGAGTCAATATCTGTGAGAAGCTTCCTTCTCATACACATCCGAAGCAACGTTTGATCATCAGCATTAGAGAGTTTTTCCGGTCCGTCGAAAGAGCGTCATCAGTCTAGCTCGTCATGACTCGATCATGGCCTTAGGCGGAATTGGTCCTGGCCGGAAGAACGAAAGATACCGGCAAGCACAGAGCAGTCGTCCAAAGGAGTTCCGTAGAGTGGTCTAACCCCGGGTCAATCCTTGGAGCTTTCTCCATGCCCGACAGAGAAAACTTAGTGCGAATCGGGGAAATCCTTTCCTGCTCGTCTAACCTCTATACTTTACTATTTAAATACTTTTGTAATAATTCCACGCAAATATGGCTGCCCGGAGAATCCGTAGCTGCTAAGGCAATGCTCCATTGGCTCGACTAAAAGGAGAGGCGCTTTAGGGTCGAGCCATATGTGTTTTGTTAGTGCACGTAAAGTTGATGTGGCGTAGCGGCGACTGGAATCGATCTGAATGAAGCTTCAAGCGTAGTTCTGGGGCTTCTCCTATACCCCGCCTATATGGAGGAAGATTAGGTGGGGAAGGCGCTTGCTGCTTTCACGCAAGCGCCTCTCTCTTTCGGGCTACTTCGTAGCCTTGCATGGCGGGGAGAACGAGGTGATGCTCGGGACTTCCACCAATGGCTTTGTCTCCAATTATTCGGAAGACCTTCCCATTAAGCTTGAATGATCAGCTATCCCACCAGTAGCAGATCGAAACCGCTACGCCCTCGTGTTTCATGACGTCCTTTTATCTCCCTAATCGGCTTATTCTTATGAGGAGTTGTTGGTCGGATGCTTACTTTCTGGCTCCTGCCTATTGGTATGTGGCTCACATAGGGGCATTGCCTGTTCCCACGGCCGCTCTAAAGAAGACTACAGCAACGCAAGCGCCTCTTCAAGCCAAGCGCTGCCTGTCCATATGATGGGCTCGTCAGCCCGGACTATGGAATCTGATTCCTTCGCGGTCCCCTGTAATTTATCCAGTTGAGGCATTCATCCTATTGACCGAAAGTCAGTGCTTTGATCCGGGAATCCGAGAGTTTTTCAGTTGTGATTGACTTTGTCTGTGTGAACCCTCTTTAGCCCTTACCTTAAAGGAGCCGGTCTCAGAGAATGATCATGATTATAGCGATGAAGCTTGCTACGAGACGAACCGGGTCAAAAGCCGTTGCAAGCGACGATTTCTTTCATCCGATTCTTTAGATTGTTAGTGAGAAAGGTACATCAGTGTACCGAAGCTCCCCTTTTCCATTGAAAATCAAGGGTGCATGCCCTTTGTCTTTTGCAAAAGAAGAACAGATAAGAACAGCCCATTTCCATCCATGAAAGGAAGGTGATTGGTCTGCTGATCCATCAGGAACGAGTGAGTCAGCCTTCTTCGATTCCAAATCCAACAAAGTCTGAAGCACAAGGCCTGACTGATTCCCTTTCGTCTCTTTACCTATTTCCAGGGGATTGACTAAGCGTGCCCTTACCAGAAGTGGTTGACGACACAAATCCGCTCGTTCGTAGGGACGGATCAAAGTGGCTTTGGGGGGAGCAGTGAGGTGGGTTAAGGCTTTCTTGGTTATGCGAGTGGGGTCAAAGGCGCTTGCGATTATGGTATCCCGGACCGGAAAGACCCGACGTTCATTATCAGTAAGAATGTTCGGTTTGATGAATCTGCTATGATGAAGTCGAGAGAGTAGAATGGGCATAGCACTGTTGAGGTGGAGCTGGAAACCGATGAACAATCAGACGGTGAGACTTCGGTAGATTGCTATGATAGACCTCCGGACGAACCGCAGCTTACTTACCTAAGAAAAAAGGGCAGGATTTTATTCATAAACTAAGCTCACAGGATCTAAAGTTGAGTCTCGCTACAAGTCGAGCTTGAAATGGAAAGCTATTATTATTATTAAGTTGGATAAAGTCTCGCTCGCTTAGACAGGAGCGATATACCCCCCTTCTAGTCAATGCTTGTCTTGTTCTCGCAAGCGCCTTTCTAACTCTTCCTGCCAAAGGTGCGATGGGTTCGGGTGGCCTAACGAGATTAGCATAGCAGGTCTTTTTCATATGAACGGGAAAGAAGAGGCTGGGCTTATAAGTACTCAAGAGATAAAACCAAGCTGCAATAGAAGTTAGGAGCTTGGCTTTTTCCTATTTTTCTTCGGGTTGATTTGATCAGGAAGGAAGGGATTTCTCGTAACAATAGGAGACAGGCAGATCAGATATAGAGCACTAACACAGTAAATCCAGGGTGAATCTCATTGTGCATCTACTTCCGCTCATCGAAAGTCTACCTCCGACTGAATCAATGTCTCGTTTTCCCTTTGCTGCCACGGAGAGCGATCTTCCGCTTCTTTCTTAAACAGCTCTCGCTCATTCATTTCACTGAACCTGAACCCTTCCACCAAGAATACAAGCGGAGCGATCAGTGTGATCAAGCGAGCTATCATGCTTTTTCTGGAGCGAACTTCTTTGATGCTTCTTTTCCTAATGAGAAGGGGGATTCCACAACCCCAGGTTCTTAATCCTACTCTGGTAGTGTGAATGAATAGGGCGCTGCCGATCTCTTTCCTCTTTCACTTGAAAAGGATGGTCTCTCCTAAGTTAAGTATGGCTACAACGAGGTAAGGTAGGGCTATTCCACCCCGTCTCTGGCGAGTTCTCTTGCAAGCTTTGTTCGATTGCAGGACCTAAAAGGCCAGCTTCACTATTGATTTTACTCTAAAGGCGTCCTATTCGGCCCCTACTGCTCCGACAGGTGCCATGGAAGATTCGATGATGGTATGCCTTTTGGAATATGGGGATCCCGCGAGGAAAGTGAGCCATCACCGCTTTCTTGTGGATACGGCCACCCACGCTCTGCTTTCGTTGCAAAAGAATCTCTTGCGGTTACTGAGCCAGCCTCTCTTACTACATCATCGGAAGATGTTGAGTTGACACCAAGCCCTACCGGATTGGAAATGTCACCAGATCCCGCCCTCTCCGCATGAGTAGGAAAGACGGATTCTACTCTTGTGCGAAAACCGTCATCCTATTTCACATCATGCAGGTTCTTTTAGAATCAATTTCGAACCCATTGCTCTTGATTCCTGACCTAGACAAGGGTTGTCCAGTTCGAATTTATGTAAGGCTTATCTTTTCCATGACCATCGGCGACGAAAGCGAGGCGAAGTGGTGGCTCCAGTACAGACCGTGGACAAGGGAGAGGCGCTTGCGTTGTTTGGTCCGAAGCAGCGGAGAGCGTCAACTATAGCTTTTCCTAGGAGAACGTAATAGAGACTCCTATTTAACACTTAAGCGGGACCTAGTCAGCGGAACCGCTTTTCCGCTATGTCAGGTCCAACCATGAGGGTTGCGGAATACGAGATTTTCGACTAAAGGACGTCAGATAGGAAGGTTCCACTAATTCAACTGGGATAGGCAAGGTTTTCTATATTGCGTAAGCAGTGCGTGGTGCGGAAAGCTGTGATGAATGGGAGGGGGGTTCCCCGGATCTTGGGTAGGTGAGAAAGCCGACTGTTTCACATTTCAGAGTATTTGATTTGGGTTCATTTGCTACGTCTTTGTGCCTGACCAGTTGAGGACAAAGTTGGAAAAGAAGGCGATACGGTGTATCTTTACTGGGTACGATGAGCAGAAGAAAGGGTGGAGATGTATTGATCCCACCACCAATAAAGCATACGTCTCGCCGCATGTTGTCTTTGATGAGGCATCATGGTGGTCTACCGAGAATGTAGTGTTGCCAGACTCAGAGAGTTTAGACACGAGTATGCGAGCGCAGTTACCAGAGCGGCAGGAGGTTTCTTTCGGGAGCGACTCGGGACCAGTAGAGTCGCCAAAATGGAGTTCACGAACTGGCAGTTCTTTGAGCCCCATTTGATAGAAGACAGGTGTTTGCGAGGTTCAAAGCCCAAAGCCCATAAGCCAGGAAAAGCCTTCTCCAAGAAGTGGAGAGAGTAGCTCACGAACAGAGTTGCGAGATAGTCGAGAGAAGAGACCACTACCAATGGAAGACATCACGACTGAAAATCAGCCGACGTCTCTATCAGTCTCTGTCGATTGAGCTTTGCGGATCAAGAAGTCGGAGACGAACTATATGCAGGCCGACTTTGCAGACGCTGTGTCGCTCTCACAGTGTTGTGTGTCCGAGATCGGGGAACCGAGTTCGTTTGAAGACGCAAAAGGGTAATGCAGAGTGGGAGAACGCAATGCGCGAGGGGATTTCCGCCCTAAAGAAGAAAAGAATGAGCGGTCATTTGGTAATTGCCTTCGGAACCAGACCGTCGTTCCATTGCCTGCTGGAGTAAAGCAAATTTCTTGCAAGTGGGTATACAAGGTGAAGCGACGAAGTGATGGATCAGTCGAACGGGCGCGATTGGTTGCTCGTGCTTAGGTTGTTTCGATTTAACAACTATTCAAATACTTTGATTTTTATTTTGTTAAGAAGTCAAACTAGGATCTCAGACTAAGGAGTGAGTAACCTTGTTTAGTGCCGGCCAATGACAAGGGGGAGTTACTCTTCCATCCATGCAGCGGGAAATGCCCCCACTCAATCGGGAAAGGCAAGAAGGGATGCAGCTACTGCAACCCGCTCAGCGAAGGCCAACGCGCAGGCTCCTCTTTTTGCGTCGTGCAGACAAGTAAAAGCACTAACTCGCCGCAAGCTAAACTTTGAAACTAAGACCCCTCTAAAAGAGCCCGATGGAGGGATGGATCTTGTTCCAAGGGCATTCATTCAATAAGGCAGGGAGGGTTAGGCAGATTCGAGAGGGGATTGAAAGGACTGAACAAAGGGGGCATCCCTTGAAAGAAGGACCCCGCCTGGACCTATTGACTATTCTAATATGTTGAATTCCACGAACGCCAACAAGACAAGATTGGTAGGGTTCCAGCAGTTGCCTAAACCTAGGTTCCCGGAAAGGAAAGAGATGCTAGGTGAGTTGCCGCAGGGCAAGCTAAGGATCCAGGTTGTTATAGGTCACCAGTTGTTCAAAAGGATGCCAGGTCAGCCAGTAAAGAAAGGGATAGGTAACCTACTTGACTTCCCGCATTTCACGCCGCATCAGCCACTCACGCTTTTCACGAAGACGCAGACGCAGGCAAAGCTGCAAAGGCAAAGGTGACCAGATCTAGTTCCTGCCGATGGAGATGTTATTTCAGACTTTCCCGATCCCGATGGGGATCTAGAATAAACCGGTTGATCAAGGTATGCGCCCAGACTTGCTGGTTCCGGGTCAATCAACGAAGCCTACGGCTAAGCGCCCAGGTGAGAGGATTTTGTTCCAAGCGGAGTGAGTGGGCCCTATGTTCCCGGAATCTGTTCCAGATGGGGAATATTTGAAGGGGTAGGAATCCGATTGGGCATCAGCAACGAAGCTTTCTTGATCTGTTTCGCCTGCGATTTATGCTAGGCATGGGAATTTCTTTCTAGGAAAGGCTTAATGGTCCGGTGCTTAATCGAAAGAAGCAGCTACTAGGTTAATGAGTTGAATGGTAGAGAGAAGGAGCTTTCTCGTATCCCCGGACTTGTTCGTTTCTGCCGATTTCATCTAGGCATAGGCCTACTAGGGAAAGACAGGAGACGTCGCTTCTCAAGCACCTTTGCAGCCCGCTTCATTCGCATACTAATAGAACGAAGTGAGTCTCTATCCGAAGGGGCACACGTACGTTACTTTTGTTTCGAGGTCCACTCCGAGAAGCTCTTTCTGCCTTCGCTAAGTCAAGGTTGAACGGGTTGGCGTCTTATGTCAGACCGAAAGAAAGGGATGGATTGGTTCCCGATGGTTAGTTGCCAGAAGGCCTGGCAAGGTCTGTTCCCGATGGAGGCGAATATGAACAAATGGAAGAAGATACCGCGGCATAAGCTTCATATGCAGCGGCAGCAGAGATAGAATACGATCGACCGCATTACTTATAAAAAAAAAGGACGAATCCGAAGCTCAAGTCTTTCAATATGCCCACGGCTGTTCCTAGGAAAAGGGGGATAGGTTAGCCTAGCCCAAAGGGAATTCTCAAATAACTCTTTTTCGGGCAACAAATAGCCGCTTGCAAAGACTTTTTACATCTTCTATGCACCAGAGATAGTTCCCGCGGGCAAAGCACAAAGCAAAGGTTGACCGAGCTCAGAGCAACAAGTCGGCGCTTAGCGAGAGCGTATCCATCTGTTTGAGCTCGCCTCAAACGCTCTAAGTGCCCTCTAAGTGCCCGTTTCAGAAAACCTTGAGTTTGGGGTTCCCGAGGGTGCCGCATAGCTTGATGGCAGTAACGTGCGATAAACACTCTAAAAACGCAAGACGCGTCGCGTCGCGTACTATCCTTAGCGATGAGCCTTTGCCGAACGAGCGCCAACCAATAATATACCCTTTCGGATTGAGTTCCCGAAGCCGCTGGCAAAGGTGACCAGTTAGAGTTGCCAGGCAGGATGCCGAACCAAAGAAAGAGAAAAAATAGCATGTTGCTACAAGTTTATCAGGTAAAGCGAAGAGCGCACAGACCATTAGCAAGCAGACAGCATCGAGATGCGAGAAACGAAAAAGACACGTAAACGGATCCCAAGCTATGCTCTAGCGAGCAGCAAACGCAAGGAGTGGGGGCTCCCAGTCAAACGCGCTCAGCAAGCGTTTAAGAAGGAGGAGCATCTGAAGAAGATATTTAACCCGATCCGGCAGAAGCGGAAGCCGAAGCGAGAGCGCACTAAGCAAAGGAAGCGGATGCGCACTAAGCAAAGGAAGCGGAGAGAGAGTCAGCCGAAGGCGGATAAGTCTGACCCGATAGTGCCACCTCAGGTGGAGAAGAATGGGATAGACCGTCCGATGGAAGAGATTCAGATATTTCATTTCCCTGTCAAACAAACGTGACCGGGCAGTCTTGCAAGTGAGGGAGCTGCGGAAGCAGCAATGCCGAACGAGCGCCAACCAATAATATACCCCAATGCATCCTTCTCTTGTTAATTGCTGTGGTTCGCCCTAGGGTCAAGCCAACGACAAGGACAGGTTAGGGTCAGCGTACAAGCCAAGGTAAGCATAGACTGTTGCCAGGGCATCACCGTCCTCAATAGATTCGATTGAATAATTTCCCCCAGACTGGCTTTGACCCACCTGAAGATGAAGAAGGGCATCTACCGTCCTACGTTATATACGAGTCCGCTGCCAGGCGCTCTAAAGGATGAGTTACGAAGGGACATGGTCAGATTCCATTCTTCCTTAAGCCCGTCTCCGACTTCAAGAGTAGGCTTTCCCAAGAAGTAGGCTTTCCTGACTGCATTCTCCCATTTGATGTGCCAAGGGATTTGTTCCAAACAAGCAAGTGTCTTCAAGAGTATGTCTGGCCCCAGCTTTAAGTGAGTTCAGCGGACAAGTTGCCGGGTTCGCTTTCAAGCTTGAGATGGGAATTCTTCAACCCAAAATTCACAAAAGATAATCAAGTCAACAATGAAATCAAGGATAGTCCGCTATAGCGGGAAAAGAACGTTTCTGACTTTTCCCGCTATATGAGAT
>JAUTWN010000154.1:0-10585 GCA_033043275.1 Ruscus hypophyllum | reverse complement strand
ACACGCTACACAAAACACGTTAAATACTCATGGTTGTTTGTTATTCTCAAACAAAGGAACATTGTTATCAAATAAATAAACGATCACACAAGATCCCCACTTGTGTATCACGAATGTCTATTTTCCAACAATTTGCACGTGCCTAAAAATCTAGTTTTATATGACCTCCTGAAATCTTTGATTATCTATAAATACCACCCTAAAATGACTGAAATAACCTTAGTCCTAGCATCCTCGGGATAAGGTTGATCGCATTTTGGGTATATCTGAATGCACATGAATATGTATGACAACATATAGAATAAAATTAAATATTTCATAGTGCTTCTTGACAACATATAGATTAAAATTAAATATTTCATAGTGCATTAAGGAGCAGGCTGATGCCATTTGGACATCAGAAACAGAAAGATGTATAACAGAATATAGAATAAGTCGATTTAGTATTTCATAGTGTGTTAAGAAGCACTTTCTTCATGGTATAGACATCGATATTGAAAATTAGCTAAATTTTTTTTTTCAAAACTCTTGTTATAACAATTTTATAATATCAGAAAACTGTTTTTGTGTTGCTAGCACAGGGAATTTTTCTTGCCCTGACAGCAAAAAAAACACCAAAAAAAAATTTTTTTTTTTTTTGAGATCTTGATCTCTACCCCTTAGTATTCACTCGTACCCAATTTCATGGGTTTTAATTTGGATTTGATCTTCCATCAAGTCGATACAATATTAACAGTTTTCGGTGAACACAACACTTGTATCCACTTGATGAATGAGCAAATAAATTTCAAAACTCATGAAATTTGATCCTATAGTAGTTAAGAAAGTGGAGAACTTCATAAAAAAAAAAATTATTGTTTTTTTTTTGGGGGTTTTTTCGCTGCCAGTGCAGGAAATTTTCCTGCACTGGCAGCACACATCCAGCAATCTCTTATAACATATAATATCCGATTATCATTCAAATTCATTCTGAATCCATATTCGATTTTGTCATATATATGAATAGTGAAATCAACATCCGACCAACATCCTTATCAAAAATGGAGTATCTAATCTCCCATTACATCCCTACTCACAAGCAATGTTAGATTTTATCTTCATGAGCTAAGGATTACACCTGACATACCACCAACAACGCAGAAAAAGCGCAAAACAATTTCACACCCTAATGAGTTGTGACCATGGGTGATTCCACCTGCAAAAGCTGTGAAATTAAAAGGACTCCTGCTGGTAAAGTGATTCATTCAACCAAACCAAGTGCATCACAACTACGAGATGACTTTTCACACCTCACATTCAATAAGTCAGTATATATTACTCATTACTTTTTGATTCAAACAAAATCAAGTTTACTAATTTCTGACATGCTTCTTCAAACCAAGAAGATGCATCTGCAGTCAGATATGTAAACAGGTTCCACCGAAAATCATGAATCAATCAAAATGGCAACTAGACGTTCCTGCTCTTATCAAAGCACAAAGGAGTAGATATGAGAAACACAACTATATATAATATATGTACATCGATATGTATATAGAGTTGAAGAGTTTACATTAGACTCCTTAAACCAACATCAAACAGCACTCGCATTGAAGCATAACACATTATAACTAAGCAGAAGACACGATCATCAAATCTTCAGCAGCAAACCCTGGAACACAGATGAAGAAGGCCAAACTCCATACGAACCAGATTTCGAAGTACCAGACACCAGCAGAAAAGAAACTATGCAGATAGTTTCTACTTCTTTTCTTCTTAGGGGAAGGGCAATGCCTGCCGAAAAGTCAAAAAAAGGAAATCAATAGAATCAAGCATAAACATCAGTAATCTTCTACTTGTCTGAAAAACGCTAATCATGTTGCTTCATTTACAAACCACGGCAATGGAATAGATTTATTTACTCTCCTCCTCCAATCAGACAACCAAGAAGCTACAGACAACTGGTGTGAAGGTCAAGTGCATAGTAAAAGATGCAAACCAGCCCACTGAGCTGAAAGCAGATAAGAACCTCGAACGAGATTTCAAAATGAACCATTCCAATTTTTCATGCTTTATAGACGATTCATATCAGATGCAGTAAAACAAAGGGTTTAGCTTTCATTAAAAATTTGGTATGTCCTCAAAAAAAGCCCAAACAGTTTTTCTTTCATATCCTTCTTTGCACTTACTGAAATTTTCTGCAGAACACTCAAGGATTCATGTGGAACGAGGATAAAGTAAATATGTGGCTTTAGATGTACATGCAGACCGCTTTCAAGATCATAAAGAAGACATACAGAATTCATAATAGCAGCCTAAGAGCCTAAGAATGAGGGCTTTCATTTTGCTGGTTCGTTTTCACTGATAACCATCCAATATTTTTTGAAACGAAAAGAAAAGGACCAAGAAGAAGTAGGGGGTCTTCCTCCTTTGGGTTACTTCACGTTGCATCGGCTGCTGTATTGAGGGACTCCAAGAAAACATTCTTATGTTCTTTAATCTATTTCCTTTTACTCACACTTAACAAATATAATAGGGTAGGTAGCACGGACCTTCTATTATGAAACTGTTTCGTGTCAGACATGACATGTCAATGTTATTTTGTATATATTTTTTAAGAATTTGTCACGTGTCGGTAGTGTCATGTCATGTCACACCCATGTCGGGGTGTCTGTATCTTGCATCCTAGACGATAGGTTTGCGTAAAGTTGCTCAACATTATAATATATGCCAACTATAATCTTGTTTTAGGTTCAGTTGTTGGAAACAAATCATACCATTAATTATTGTCCATAGCAGTTCATCGAGTCACTCTATCTATCATTATCCCTATATGTTGTCTCATGGTTCTCTTTGTTGCAGTCTATGAAGAACAAACATTTCTATTATGAAGTTGTGCAAATTGCGTCGTGCTGAAAACTTGTGAATGTATCCAGACAAAATGCGTCTTGCCATAGAATTGTCATTTTGTGCACTATTTTAGAATTGATGTGTAGCTGTCGCGTCAAATTGTGTCCATGTCGGAGAGTTCGTGTATGACTCTTACTTCTTAGGTAGCCAGAGAACCGTAAACGCTAAGCAGCTTCTGCACCAAATGATAAAATAATACAAAACGGGAAATAGTTCAAGTTGAAACATGCGACAATCCCTTCTGGTTCAAATTTCTGTGATGAATTTTCTTAGTTAACAAAATATCAAAGAAAGGCCTTTGTACCAGATTAATTTGCTAAAGAACTCAAAATAGCTGGCACTTAGAATTCCAAAGGAAAAGTTTCAAGCAAAAAGCCACAAAAGAAAGAAGAAAAGAACCAACCTGTCTCAGCCGATACTGAGCCACATCCCGAAGTAACTATTAAACAAGTCGAGGGTCTCCCTACTAAACTGAGGACAGTCCAAAACATCCAGAAACTTAGCACTGGCACACCTCATCTTAATGGTTCTCAAACTTTTCTCAGTGATCCCTGTACACATACAAAGTGACAACACGATAAGTCTCCTTCCGCAGCCCATCGTCAGGTAGAGAACTCCATTATCAGTGATCCTGCAGCAGGATGCATCCAAACTTTTTAAGCTGCCACACTGCTCTGCTATTGCCTTCATACTCTGATCAGTCAGACTAGTGCACCCTTCCAGATTCAAGAACTCAAGTTGTGCACCTGAACATCGTAACAATGAACAGAAACCAAGATCCCCGATTCCTGTACAGCAACTGAGGTTCAACCACTCAAGTTGGTGATCAGTGTTGTACCTTAGAATGGCCTGGAGTCCTTGGTCAGTGATAGATTCTAGATCAACCAAGTTAACACACTTAACTTGCTTGCACGCAGGCCCCAACCAAGACAAGAAACAGTCATCAATTCCTTCACATTTTATCAATTTGAGGGTTCTTAGTGAAGGGAAGTGCTGGCAGGATTGTTCTCGTTTCATTTCTTTCTTTCCAACTATAATACATTTCTTCAATGAGAGCACCTCCAAATGCTGGCTCCAGTTCATGACTGCTTCCAAAACCCCAATGGAAGTGAATCCCCGACACTTATTTAGCCTGACCTTTTTCACTGACTGAGCTGTTTTGCTCAGTTCTATCAAAATCTCATCGCTTAGTGAACCGTACCTCTTTAACTCCACCTTGCTTAAGCAGGCCATGCTCCCCCCTGTAAGATTGTCAAAAGGACTAGGCGTAGGTGATTCCATCTTCTTCATTGCTTCAACCCAAGAATAGCTATTCTCTCCAGGATATGAAGCCTTTTCAACGTAAAACACCTCAATAGCGTTTCTATGCTCTTTGATTGTTTCAAGAATGACGTCTCCAACCTTCATAGAAACGAGCTTGATCCTCATCAACACTGGTTGATTAGATAAAAGAGAAAAGATACCAGAATCTCCGATGAGAAGACAGTCAATTAAGTTGATGCATTCAAGATGCATAGACTTGTTTGCAAATGCGATCAGTGATTTGTTACTGATGCACGGGCAATGCTCTAGGCTCAATGTGGTCAAATCTAAGCATCTTTCAGCTATTGGTATGATACCGTCATCATCAACCAATGAATTTATGAGCACTAGTTTCTTAAGCTGTCTGCAATGTTCAGCAACTGATTTCAAGCCCTCATTTCCCACAGTTTGACAATCCCTTAGTGTTAGAGAAGTAAGCGCAGGGCTAACTTGAACAATAATTTTCAGGCCATCGTCAGTGATCCCAACATGGTCAGAATTTGAAGAGAGAAGAGGCCTCAGATACAGAGAAGTCAAGTTGTGATGAGGATAGGTGCCCACACCTAAAGTAGCAAGTGTGATATCATTAGCTGATTTCCCTTCCAGTCGTCGATATAATGGTAGAGTGAGAACAGGGTCAGGGGTGGTTGATCTGCGTTTGGAGATTATGAGGTCAAGCTGAAGTTCAAGCCATTTCCTACATACAGCAGAACAGGAGCAATGGTCTTGGGATGATTCAAGGAAGCCGAATATAAGCTTTATACAATCAGTAGGGAGTTTGTTGATCAGATCTTCGATTTCTGCCATGTTTTCCCTCTTAGAGACCTGTGTTCAGTGGCTGTTCATAGTCAATGAAAAAAAAAAAAGATGATGATGATGATGATTTTTTTTTTAAACGGAAAAAAAAAAGAGAATACAGAGAAAGTAACCAAAATATATATCCTAGTTAAGCAGGTTCTTTATTTCTTTTCTTTTTTTCCTTTGAGGAGACTATGTATCATTATTTATCAGTGTTCCATAAGGGACCCTGTCTCAAAATTATTAAATAGTCAACTAGTATTTTGAAGAAAATTGAAACCCCAACTCAAAGGAAACTATTTTCTGAAAGTATAGAATCCCTAAGCTTCCTACATGCTCAAGGCCACATAAACAAAAGATGAAGCAATGAAAATGGCAAACAAGCTTCATAAGCAACACCTGAACATCTTCAATGCATAGATTCCATCGACTTGGACAATACATCAATATCCATAGCCAAATATGAAGGGTCTTGCAATAGGATTACAACCAAGCTTCAAAGTAGATAAAAGATTAAACAAAAAAAAAGATGATTTTGAAAAAGAAAAATCTAACCTTCTTTCTTTAACCCAAAAATATACCAAAATAAAGCTTAAATTTTCCATGGATACAAGGGTACTATATTTTTCATGTGGTTGTATTTTCTTTAGCAAGAAAAATGAAATATAAAAGGGGCCCTAAAAAAAGGATAAACCAGTAGAGAATAAAATAAAACCCACTCATTAACTTAAACCAACAAAAGAAGTATGGAAAAACTTGTTTCCAATATATACCTGCAGCAATATAACACAAAGTGTAGAACAGTATGACAATAAGCAAGTGAAGTCTGTGAAGCACTCATTGAGATGTATAATTGTCTACTAATTCTGGATAAAGCTGACCTAAAACCTTTACCTTAAACATGTATAATTGGCTTTAGATGTTCTTTCTCAACCACTCGTTAGAGGAGGCTTTACACGACTACAGGTCCCTCTAACAAGACCTTAATGTCTCTTAATTAGCTTGAAAAGTTCTAATGATCCTTCAACCCAATAGATGAATATCCACCTCTATTCACTTTCAACCCTGGAACCACTACTTGCAGGAAAGCTATTTCCCCCTCAATTAAACTAAAATTTATCTTAGTTTTGATTTAAGATCTTCAATTAAAAGTTACTACTGAAATTTGCAAATATATGAACAAAGCCAGAGAAGGATTCCACCAAATCAACTAAGATAATCTACAATAATCATTATAGATCACTTAAAAATCAGAGCATAAGTAAATAATAAAATTTACCGTGTTTCTGAAGCAGATCTATCGAAGATTACTTAACAACACCCTTCTTAGAGCAAAAAGATTTTCCAAGCTGATTACCACATCTATTACTTCCTCTTCCTTCTTGGATCTCAAGAGTTCAGATCGGCGAAGAGATACCTTGAGAAAAAACCCTTTTGGAAAATAGGAAAGTGAGCTGATCAGCGGCAGCCTCTTTAAAGAACATTAAGGGTAAAATGGTCATTTCCATAGCGGTCGTCATCACAGTAAACTGTATTAGTTGCCTACTTCAAAAAGAAACTAATGTAGTAAATAGTCAAAACAAATATGTAAAAATACTAACATGCAACAATGAAAAGTTTGAGGTAATCTTGTGCAATTTACCCTTAAGACCTTTCTAAGACTTCTGGAATCAACTTGAGCTTCCTATTCCCAAAAATGCTAGTTAATTTTTTTTTAGAATTTACAAAAAAATGAAAAAAAGATAAAAACTTGAAATTAATAGAAATCAAGATCATGCCATAACAATATCTCTTTGAGATCTTTGGCATCTCCCTGACCAGGATTCAGCAAAACCATATGCCGTTCTAGCACATAAAACGACGCCTCAGATTTAGCCATTGATAAGCGGTAGAAGCTAGTCGCTAGCGTCTCGTTCCAGTCTTGGACCGCCTCAACAATGGCTAGAATCTCAGTATTTATGACTAACAAAAATCAATATCATCGTCATCATATTGACCCATTTTTAAGACAAGCTTCAGACATACAGGATTATCCTCTGAAGGAGGGAAAAAAAACATGAAAACATGACATAAAAGTTAGAAACATAATTTAAATACTAAATGTGAAATCAAGATTGCCTACTAAATTTTTTTGTGAAATAACTAATTGCCTATTATAAAATAATCAGCATATAGAAAAGCAAGGAAAGGAAAACCTTTACATAGAAAAACTACTGTTATCTGCAAGTGTGAACATCAAGAAGGTCACTGAGGATGTTGGAAGAGATGTAAGGTTAAAACAAAGAAAAGTGAGGAAGAAAACCCTTGCTTTGAGGATCTGTCGGATCATCAACCTATAGTATGTATAAACATAGAGGATTCTTGAAACTCAATTCTTAATAAATTGATTTTAAAGTTATGGTGCATTGAAGATTTCCTATTCTACTCAAAATTAATATTTCTAAATTTCTACATTTTTCGTGCATTTATCTTTTAGGCCATGCATACTGTTAAAGTGCCTTCAAGAGGAAGTGATTTCAGCATCAAATGCTTATTTAGTACATATGCAGAGTCATAGATCTCTGACCATTAAGGTTGGAGAGCAGATGCTCTTGGCGGAACCTGTAATAGTGGTGGATATACCACGACCACAAGGTTTTGGATTTAGAGGATCCACACTTTTTAAACTAGAAACATACTATTTATAAATTTTACAAAAAGTTTTTTTAAAATTATAGGACTCACAAGAAAATGCTTTATATTGTTTCAGTAACACCACCTAAATACGTAAGAATTATGCCACAAAACTGATTCAAATTAATATAGTTCATTCAAATATATCATGAATGATAAAAGTTACTGAAACATCTTTTTATAGAAATTGCTTATAATTGTAACAATGCATAGAGGTTTAAAAGTAAATTATATCGTTAAAACATGATGCATAGTAAGCCAACCGATAGTAAACAGTCTAATAATGTGTGTGTGCATGCGGGCACGTGTGTGACTGTCATAATTTTTAGCTTGGATCCGTGAGCAACTTGGAATATAGTTTTTCAGAAATGAATCGGTTCCTGTGTTTTTTTAGAATAAAGAATACCATTAGAATTTATATTAGAGAGCTCTAGGCTGTACGATTTTATCTCTGACTTCCCATTTTATTCATCCTCATGCCGCTTCTCCTGGATTTTTAGCATGTCCCAAAATTGCAACCTCCTCTTCTCCCCTCTGTCTTTGCTTTCATTTAGATACATAGTGAGTCCTAAATTTGCTTCCTAATTTACAGCCAGATATTACTTATTAAGTGAATGAGGTTGTGATGCATGCGCTCTAGGCATGTTCTATAGGTTTACTCATTAAGTAGTCATACCAATTTTAATTACCATCCGTCCATTGCACAACACTGCTGGAATTTATGTTTTAACATGAGCTGCATGACTTCAGATTCTCGCGTCAAAGTTCTGGGACTTATAAGCTCAACTGATAAATACCTGGAAAATACCAGAACCCTCAAATCTCAGTATAATTAAATATTCCAAATTTGTCATCTAATAGCTAGGAAGCACAGATACGGATACAAATGTTGGTCTCTAGAACTACCCTTATTATATTTTGATGATCGCAAACAATATGCTTGTGCTAACATTATATTATGTTTCACAGATACAAAGCTTTGCTATCAATCAAGATTCAAGAAATAAGAGTATGAAGATTTTTGATACAAATGTTGTAATTTTTCTCATTTCTTTTAGACTTTTGTTAAAGCCTTGAACACACACTCACTTAAACACAAATCATAAGGGTTTAAACCTAGATATACCCTAGAAACTTAATCCTCGGATTTAACTTTCTAAATCCATGAGTTTAACCCTTATCTGTGCATTTGTGCACATTCCTAATCGACTAACAAACTGCATTAGTCAACTTCACCAAAAACTTGAATCTCAGTTTTGAACTGACTAGTTGACTAATAAACTAAGTTTGTCGACAAGCTCAATACCTTTGATTCTGTAGCCCCTTCAACTAGTTAACTAATATATTTAGTTAGTCAACTAATCTATAAACTTTGATTCTAAATTTCTTTCGATGTTGACTAATATACTAAACTAGTCGACTAGTCAAATATTCGTGTTTATATCTTTCCTTCAACAGTTGACTAGTACCCTAACTTAGTTGACTATTTAGAATAGTGTTTCTCTATTTAAATTTAAATTTTAATCATTTTGACCATTAAATTTTTCAGTAATCTTGGATTAGATTCATTGAGATTCAAAGTTTATAAATATACAATGATCCTTAACATCCAAACACATAATGTTATTGCTTATAATTTGAAATCTCATTTAAAGCACTCTCAATAACTTGTCTAAGAAATTTTATGTTCTTCCTAAATTTTAATCTTAGAACAGAAATTTCTTTAGCCTTTATAAGTCTTATAATCACAAAGTACTAAAGGCTGTATGAGATTAATTATCTTATAGTTTTCTACAAAGGATCTCTCGGGATTTTAGAGATTTGGTGTACAATTGACATGGAGATATTATCAAGTTGTATAGTTTGATTTCTTACAGTTTACAAAATGATTATAGTGGAAAATCTCAAGTGGAGATAGGCTTGGGGACTGAAGTAGGTCTGGAGGACAAAACCAGGATCATCTTTGTTTTTGCATTGCAAGATTATCTTGTTTAAATTATCTTGTTTGATTATATTACTGTGATCTATTTCATTTATATAAATTTTATGTAAACTTATTAATTACTCCTTAAATTTTCTTTAAAGTCAAATTGAATACTATTCACCCCTATAGTGTTTGTAGTGTCATACAGATGATCCTACATATACTGCCGACATTCCTATTACTATGTATTCCAGGAACGGGGCGTTACAAACTCCACATCAAAATGTAGGAAAAAAACTGTATTGCAAAAAGAAAACTGAATAATGTATTTAATATTGATTGGGAGTTAGTTTAGCATGATCTGCCAAGACCATTCCCCATTTACAGAACACTGGCCACAGAGATTTATAATTTCAACATGGAAAAGATTCTTGTCTCACAAAGTTTATATCATTATTGCTTAACTTATCGTGATGAAAAAGCCACGAGAATACAGTCGTGTAACGAAATATCCAAAACTGTTTCCTCAACGCACTCACTTCAGCTTTTCTTGTTTTTTTTTAACTTTATTTTGCCTCTACTGAATAAAAGAAAGATCTGATTATAGATTGTTAACATGATCTGTGAAAAATCTTTCAGTTCATCATATTTATAAGAAACACTCAGAAACATCACAAAGTTTACTACTATCATTTAAATTTTTCAACATTCTCTGCTTGAGGAAACTCCAACTTTAGGCTTTTGATATATCCAACATTCGGATGCTTTATCTCTATTATTACAATACAAATCTTGGGGGTATGCAATTGGATCAATTTTGTGTCAAACATTTGTCTCACTTGCTCACACACAAAGGGAAACAATGTTTGCTATTTTTCAATATGGTTTTCATTTCTAGAATATATCCAACTTCCACATTTAACTCCATTTTCCAAGATAGGAGGATTAAATAGTATGCATCTTACTCAATTTCTCTCTAACTTCCCTGCAAATCTATTT
>JAUTWN010000153.1:0-10638 GCA_033043275.1 Ruscus hypophyllum | reverse complement strand
GTAAAAACGATATGTGATGCATTGCTTTTAACCTGTAGGCTCTAAGATATTATCTGAATACCTTTATCTGAAAATATAAACTCCACGGAATTTTACTTAGTGTGTATAGTGCATTATAAATAGAGGGTTTACATTTCATACTAGTGGACAAGCAAGCATAATCATAATCAGGTAAATAGAATGCGTTATTAAGTTATCATATCAAATATACACTAAGGGTTACCCATATCTCTAATTTGTCACAACCTAATTATTTTAGCAATATTCCAACCCGGTACACTCCCTTATATATTCTGATAATATACAGATTGCTTAGTTAATGAATGTCTATCCAAGCCCTAGTTCCAGCTAAGATTATCCGGTTCATAATCATATTATGTGGTAACATCTGTATATTATCAGCATTAACTATAATATATACATAGCACAATCCTAGTTATTCACAGCATAAATAGGATAGCCTTTGTTCGACCTATTCATTGCACTAATAAATCGATAAGAATTTGAGCCACATAAATATATTAATCCTGTCTGTATAGCTAGGTCTCCTGGTCCCTGCGCATTTGGAAATATTATGTACGGTAAATATAGTTGAATCAATTACACGATAGTATATGCATTTGACTGGACCTAGCTATACAGGAATGTCAATATTTGTATATTTACACTATAGTGATGTAATATGCTTTTTAAACCGAGTTATAGTATATCTGCCATGTTTGTGGTTGCATGGTGTTGTACGGTAATGATCTGCGATTATATATAATGACTTATACGGTGAAGAGGACACTGATTCTAGACTTTAATCCCCCTGAGTATAGATGATAACATGATAAAAGCTTTAATGGGACTATATATCCATTTTAAAAACGGTGATGGGGTCTTGTACTAACACCTACTTCACATGTTTCAGTCATAGAAGTGTACACTCTGCAGAATTATCATCCCAAACTTTTTGGTATATGGACATGGGAAATAGGCTATTTTAAATCCCGTACTGTTAGTCTGATTCATTAAGAGTTAACCAAATTGGTATATACCAAGAATAACTTATAAATAGTTTTTAAGTTAGTAATTAAAGCCAATTGATACTTTAGGGAACAGTGTAATAACCCAAACGATTACTTAAATATCTGTATTGTCAAGCTATGAATCACTTTAGATAATAAGTAGTTACCAGTATTTACAATATAGATATACTGGAAATTGTATAAGGATAGTGTGAGACTTCTATTATAACCAATTCTTTATCAATATTACTCAAATGTGACATTAATCCGAATAATAGTGAGAATGTCCAGTTCAATAAGTGATAAGAGTAAAATCTGCTTATGAGCGCCTTAATCCCATCAAAACACAGTATTGTCTAATTAGGTGCCTGACAACTCATGCTAATTTCAACTGGACATTGTACATAGATGATATTACCATAGATTTAGCATATGATAGCACCTATTATATCAACTAACAGGTTATGTTCTATCATGGTTATCTCATAAAAAATAACCATTAGCATGTTACATAAGAATCATGATTGGATCACTAATTCCGTATTTATGTGGAACATTCATTACATTACCCTACTGATATGAATCTATAACAGATATACTTAACTTTTCACACCAGTAAACCATACCACAACAGTTGAGACCATATGCAATTAACATCTTGATAGCCAATTGAGTGTTGATAACATTGTATTATTACCAATGTATTATTACCAGTACTTATAAGCCATATTCAACATTATAAATTATGTTATTCATCTAATATATCATTCACTATACAAAAATATAGATCCCTGGTGTCACTATTCTGATGTATATACTACAACCTGGAATGATTATAGTTGTTATATTATGCGTTAGAACATGGAAACCTTAATATGCTTACAAAAGTGAACTTGTATGTTAGGGGTTAACTAATATAGGACATTCTCCTTAGAGGACTATAGCTTTGACTTTAGTACCAAATAGTACCAAATTGTATCACAATCTAAGAATAACCTTACTGAGTGCGTTGTAAGCATTTTCTGCGAGCATATTAAGGTTTCCATGTTTACCTTATGGTAATTTACTCCATTTGATTGCACAGGTCTGGGCTTCTGACCTATATGAATACCACCTATCACAATCTTTCAAGCTGTATACAAATTAATATCTAAAGTAATGTTTATGCATTTATTAGCAAATTATCTAAGGGATTATGACATAACTATAATGAATTATGTCCAATCAGATATAATAGGGTACTTATATAGAGCCTAGCTTACATGTTGATGAACCACAGCTATAACTTATACATTATATATAAGCTAGTAAAGCACTTCCTATAAAGTTAAACTATGGGTTGAGGCTAAATTAGATAATTTGCTTATTATTGCTATGATACCTATACGGTTACTACTGGCTATATGTGTATAAATGCTAGGGATTGTTTAGACAATACTGTGTTTTGATGGGATTAAGGCGCTCATAAGCAGATTTTACTGAGTTGGGTAGATGCTATTTTTATACGAATAAGATTGCCATCTAAGGGAGAACAGTTGTTAATTAAATTAGGAGCATCATGTTATAAAGCTACGTATGAAGATAACGGTGAACAAATATATAAAATTGCCTAGATCTTGAGTTTTATTATACAGCTAGAATTATACTGCCAATCTCTATGTCAAGAATTAATTGCTCGACCTTTTGATGCACCACATATCTCACCATGTGGTTTAGCAATATGTATTAACTCCATAACGGGCAATATGTCATAAGCTATCAATATTATAGCTACATTATTCGTAGCAACCAATAACATGGATACACTTAACATATATTGTGTCATGCTAAGGCCACTACTCGATTATAAGCAGTAATGAACTTGATAGTAAGACAAACTAGTATCGGTAAGCTCCTTGCTCAGTATAGATTGCACAATGTACTTAGGCTCTGCGCGTACATAGATGTTATTAATAATAAACTGCTAACATTCATAAATGAGTGTGTATTGATTTTTATCTAGTTGTTCCATATAAAGTAATCTCCCCAATTATTCAATAAACTTAGCACTCTAAAATATAGTCCTCTCTTCAGTTATTACCTCTTGTAGCAATCATTCCTGCTCATTTAATAATATCTCACTTTTTTTCATTTACTAGGCCATATAGAGTTACGTTAAAACACAGTTCTGATGTGTAAACTTGTAATGCTTATTGACATATAGGCTCATCTAAATTTAAAGAATGACACTAGGTCCATGTTTAGATTATATACCAGTTTAGATTATATACCAGGTATTTACCATTCATCTTAAAGTGTATATAAGTTTTATGTGATCTATATTTACCACAATTTATAGCTGCTAATTTACATGTATGAAAATTGTCCTATCTAACAACATGTATCATTGTGATCTGATATAGTATACTAGTGTAAGCTAAATGAGCAGGAATGATTGCTACAAGAGGTAATAATAATCAGATGAATTCAATACACACTTACTACCATAATATATCAACAATGGTTGCAAGTGCACTAATCATTAACTGGATATATATAAAGTGATCATATACTAGGATGTTATACAATTTAATCCAAACCAATTAGTACAATACAGATCACATACATTTATGGAGCTTGTTCGAGCGGTAATGATACGCACAAGAGTTATCCTGCACTACACTCTGATATACAATAATTAGTTTTAATTTGCCTACTGCTACAATGTCACCTAAAATGTATACGGCAAATCTAGTGATCAATAGTCTACGATATTGATTCACCTGAGATATTACTATTATTCAGTGACATTTATACACATCTACAAAAATCCACGGTATATATATAATTCTCATATGTTCATTGGATATACTCACAAGTATTACACTATGATCATTAAATATGCCTACGTCCAGTCTATCCTAATAAAACGAAAATTGCTAATCAGTTAGCACAGATGAGAATTTGTGCAGGTATACATCTGATATAACTGTTAAGGCGGTAGTTAGCGTGTTATGTACCATTGGTTACTGAATAAATACATAACGATACAATTTGTTAAATCAGGCTCATTTAATAGGATCCGAGTACGGCAATTTAAACAATGATATTTGTCCACGATCTTGATTAAATTATTGGTCTATCGCTCAGGAATTAGGATAACTTATTCCTAATTAGCATGCAGTTCATTTAGTAGTGGAATCCTAAAATGCCTGTATAGCCCCTTCGTAAAGGGATGCACACTCAGTACATGCATGGAGAGCCAAACATTATCTGCACCCATTACAGTGCACCCTATACTACATGATTAGGGTATACTAAGACCCTAATTTATGCATGAGATATCAAGCTTAAATTCAATGTATACCTGTCTCCATGCATACTCTAAGCAATCTCCATTTTACCTACTAACTCTAGAACAAGAATGTACAGATAGCCGTCATTATGAGGTATACTTATCACTGGATTGGTGCATGATAATTAAGCCCATAAACACCGTCATGACCTGTACATTCTTGTTCTATCTTTTATAACAATTTCATATACTGTATATGTGCCTATAGTACCCACAAATTTGATTTCAATCACTAATGTTACATTTGACAACATATAAAAGTACATATGATCCAAACAGACACTATTGTCTAAGAAGTTTATCTTTGACAATTGGCATGGAACACAACAGACTTAACATAGTTATGAGTTAAATATACATGGATGGCATTCAATTGGCGTAATCTCCCCATCAGGCATTCAATACATCAGTGACACAATTATAAGAGATTGTGAATATTATAAATACTATTGATTATTCTTGACAGGCATTACCCCACAGGATTTATGGGTTATATTGTTAATTATTTGGGGGTATTTGACATTCTAACATATACTAAGTCCATATTATGAAATATGCTCCTATATACACAATTCCTTATATCTTTCATTTAAAGATCAAGGTTAACATAATATACTATAATAGATTAATAACACATGTTTTTAATGTAGCTAACTTAGTAAATCTACAGAATCTACAGTAGAATTGCATACAATTTATATAAATAACATGTTCACTCTGATATCACTATATGCTCACCATTATTATAACTCTGGCAAATAAGGAATCAACTTTAACCAGAATTTATTGCGATATTCATGGCTCTCTGTTATTCATAATTATATGCAATTCTACTATATTGTGATGCATATAGTGATCCATAGTAATAGATCACTTGTGACTGATCATCGCTTGCACTTGTAAATCAGTGCTATCATACTTTATAGACTTGATTTAGAGTAATCAGTGGTTATAACCTGTAGATTCTGTATGCATGGTTACATTTACAATGGTTATAGATATTTAGTAGTATCTATATTCTTTAATAACTAAATTGTGTGAGTGATTACATAATGTCTAAATATATAAACAATATGTATACTATTGTGCTAGTATACCAACGTGCACTATCCCTCTTTGACAATATGATTGGGCCCGTATGGGGCATAAGTAATGAAAGAGTATCCATGTTCTAAGATTTAAAGTTGTGGGCTATTTCGCTTTAAAATATAGTACACTGTCAAATGTATTAGAGGAGATTTTCGTAAAAAAGTAGATTAATTCTCTATATTGGTCTTAACTTATATGCGATACATTCGTACAGTTGACCTAATGCACACTACTTTATCTATGATTGGATTCCAGTAAATCTGATTATAACCACACATGGTTGATCGCACATGGAATTACTGGGGTTGAGATGGACACATGGTTGATCGCACCATGGTTATATATTATACTGGATTATAATTTCATGGGGATATGCTAGTAGGTCAAACACTATTGGTATCCGCAGATAATATGAAATATGCCTATTAGTGCCCATATGATATTGCATGACCCTATATAGTTCCCAGGATATATACAAATTGTTCATTATTCAACTTTGATATCTTTATTTAGAAAATGGTATGATAGTGATTACGATGAGATCGTAATAATGCGCTCAATGGTTACCTGGTCTATAGCTAATATATTTGATGGTGCAATCTTAACGATATTGGTTCACTCAAAGTGCAAACTATTAGTTAAATGTTTAATGCATAAGTGTTTGACTCATAAGTTAAAGAGGTGTAATTCCTCCTTTGAACAAGAGGGGTCGATATTATTTGATTACAATCTAATTAAGCTAGTGAATACCATGTTATCGCAGTAGTTGTGCTAGCAGTAGCCATGACAATATTAGACAAAACTAGAGTTTTGGAGCCATATATTTAAATATCCAGCCCGTTACCTTATTGTATATACCGTTAATAGGGATTCCAATAATCTGCACGATAGTTTTGTCTAATATTAAATTGCTTTCTTTTATAGTCATATCAGTTACTACAGGCGTAATTATTGATAATGTATCACTCTGTGAAGTCATATTGAGCTATGGTGTAATACTACGGTCAACTTATCCCAAGTGTACAAATAGTACCACCTGAATGCCTTAGACTCTCTTTCCCATCACCCTAAATTAGGACACATGTTATCTTATTGAATGTGCTATGATAACAAGTTACGAGGATTTATGGCTGGAAGGTGGTACTATTATAATTAATCATATATTGATGACATATACTTGTGGGATAACATAATGCGGATGTTATAAACCTTAATTACACAACTATATAATGGGCCAATTACAAATAAGGTGAGTAGAGGATGTTTATTTTAAATAGGACTGTTTCCAATCTACTGTTGCAACTAATTTTATACTCTTACGAAGGTATACTAGGCTAATTAGATGATGGTGACAACAGTGCATGAGTCCTCCTTGTAATACTACCATCCTACGGTACACGATATAAAATTAGTTGTAATGGCACAGCTTAAGTATTGTGCTATTTAATACTGTATTCTAAACTATGAATACCTAATTATTACAAGTAAACAGGCACTGTTGTCACCATCATCTAATAGTGAAGTATGCACATTATTAGGAATATGATCCTTCAGATTCATAGCTCTGCTTGAGGATTGGGATATCACTACTCAACATTCAACATTAAATTAAACCACAAATATCATGATATTAATTTAAAAAATCCCATAAGATGTCCTATCAATATATTGTACAGGCTTAAATGGGAATTAATCAGTTTATGATAAAATCTATATGAATATGTTAATACTGCATACAAGCATATGTCATGAATGAGTTAATATTAGGTTAACAAGCTAAATATGGTCCATTATAACTATAACCGAATTGAGATAAAGTCTACTTAGCCATAGCATTGAACTGTGGGCTATCATTATACAGCTGTTTATAATACTGGCTATCACTTTAGTTTATATTTATCATTGATACAAGCAATAAATTTATCAAACCAAGACAATTTAAATCTTATGGACCAATACAGTTGGGTATACCATATTTATTAGGACATGAGTGTCTATCAAATCATTCTCCCGGTATTATACAATTAGTCAGTGGCCTTGAGTTATAATGAGCATAATCATATTAGGTAGTTACATGGTATACCCAACTGATATTAGTATATGTCTGAAGATAAGTTACCCTTTTTCACGTACGATCTTGGTCTGAGAAGCTACTGTACATTTTTAAGCAGTCATGATAATCATTGGGTATACCATGTAATCTCTGCGTAAAGGGTTATATTACTGGGCATGCTTTATATGGCATATACATTATATACAAATGGCATATGCATAACCTTTGTAGACCTCTTTATCCCATTGGGCTGAGATACACCAACATGTAGATATTATTATGTTATCCGCTACTTGTATGACAATCAATGTGCTCACTATATTCCAACACAATAATCAAAGAAATTAACTATTTGCCATATCCAGTACAATCAGTATCCCCTTTAATGTCACTATCTCAGTTCCCCTAAATGAATGGTATTACCCGGTTAAGTGCATTAAGCCCATAACGGGTAATGAACTAATTACATCTATTCAGGATAGCAGCGTTTATTACAAAATATTAGGTAAGTTTAGTAAATTCACAATCTTATAACTTTATAGTAGTTTATTTTGGAATCACTACTATAGTTACAAATATAACAGGCTTAAAATTGATATATACTCACAAGCTTATTAGTGACAATACTTAGCGTATCTGGATAACGAAAATATAGCTGTGTTGAGAATAATCAGTGCCGTTTAAATGGGTTTAACTATATCAAGCTATATATTCCTGAGAACATATTCGTTCAGTGAGTATAAATACACCTTATGAGGCATAATCAGCAATACCTACAATTAAATAGAGACTATTTAATTCTACTGGAAATGCCCCCACTGCTCTGCAAGCAACAATTAACTTAAGGTAATCCGACATGGGGATACTGATACCTAGTGTGGCTGGTACCTTAGGATTATAAGAGTGGACAATGCGAAATACCGTAAACGTTGTATAGTCGGTACTTATAACAATACAGTGATTATATCCGACAATACTGAATATACGGACCTAAACTCAATGAAAGGGTATAACTATAGGATCCCATTGTTTATATAAGTCTATATTCAATATTACTCAGTATTGGACCCTTTGCCATATCCTACTATATCAAGCAATGTATCATGTAAAGCAAGCAAAGTGTAGAGCTCCAATAGATCTAGATATGTAACTCCAAGGTAGATAACCTAAACACAGATGCTTAGGGGGAATAACACTTCCTACTGATAAAACATAGCTTGCAAATTTATATGAGTACACCCCCTCATGATAAATAAACTCCGTGCGTGTACAATTGATTTATGGTGGGGTAGGAAGTGGGTGTCAATTTATGTATGCTAATTCAACTCTAAAACTTACTTTATAGGTTGCTAGAAGCCAACATTCCATACTAGTCTGAAATACAATTGGTTTTAACGTGAAGATTGTGCCGAGTTAATGCTTGTCCCAGTTATTACTAAGTTTATTATACTTAGCACATACATTCTCAGGTATGAAATATTTGACTATCCTTCACACCACTAGTTATAATTGCAATAGTTGACAGTTCCTTAACAATGAGAGTGTTGGAATCCCAATCTCTATTCAACATATAATGTAGCGGATGCAAAACCTTAGTACGATTAGATACCTGTTGGCAATCTAGGGATTAACACATATAGTTTAACTAATCCTGTACGCTTGGTAGCCATTAATCCTTTATCAATTAATCACATACTGGCTATCACCCAATCATTGATGTCCCATAAATGAGTTAGTATACACGGAAGTTGTTATCAGTGGTGGCACTGCATTTAGAAGTCAATAGGAAATGGTGGTAATTGAAAACGTTCAGTACAATCATAATTGTTAATTTAGTACTAAAATGTACATTTAAATAGCTTATCTCACAATTAGCCTACTGTAATACGTTAGCATAACAAACCTGCAATGAGATGATATGATACTGTCAATAACTAATATAGTTTCAGTAAACATGGTAATATTTCACATGGATAGTCTCAGAGTTAAGCGATTAATGTCATATTGCATAATTACATTAATAAGAGATTTCGAATACCTATGTAAGCACGTATGTAACCCAAAGAATTCTCCCATTAGTGGCAATAAAAATTAGCATAGCAAGATATAGTCCTTCATATTAAAACGGTGTGTATATTAAAACGGTGTTGTTTAATTTGGTTCTATTATGTTACCGTTTACCACATCATCATTAATTTCCATATGCCCTGTGCTGTATCACAATAAACCCCCTATTAGATACCCATTATCGCAGATCACAAATCGTGTACATGGTCGTGTATACTAAGTAAGTGTATATTGCAGTTACTCAGTGTGCCACTATCTCATTGTGGTGTTACATACTATTAAATGAGTGTGTAACCTCTATACTGATATGTCTATTAACTCATACATATGAATTGGATAATAGCATATGTCTGCAGTGGACACATATATTATCCCCAAGTGTCAATATAAGAACAGTGTCATATAAGCATGTCTTTGTTGATATACCGGGCCATATGAATTGGTACTGTTGGTTAATACGCAATATAGTTAGCAATCCGTATCTAACTAAATCTACAGGCCCTACCTATTGAATATCATCACCCACATTCATATGCTTTCACTTAATACATATATGTTGATTATACTGTTGCTACTATAGTGGGGAATTATATGTTGAATAGAGATGTATGTGACTTAACATAGTGGGTATTGTTAACATAGCACATTTAATTTAGACCTCATGTAAAATTCGGTTTATGTATAAGAATTAATTGTGTTGTTGCCACATTAGCACCCATAAACACTAGTGAATACAGGTAATATTTACCCTTACCTGATTACATTGTACAGTATACCATATACATTGCTCGTACATTATAAGTAGAT
Source organism: Ruscus hypophyllum (assembly GCA_033043275.1). NCBI lineage: Eukaryota > Viridiplantae > Streptophyta > Magnoliopsida > Asparagales > Asparagaceae > Ruscus > Ruscus hypophyllum. Next base: position 278 of record JAUTWN010000153.1, on the reverse strand, counting down.
TTGTTATCCTATAACGTCCATTTACTCCATCCTTCAATCATAGCCACATGAGTATACTCTACAACATATATCATTTGGTATGGACACTGCAAAGGTTAACCCTGCTATAAATCTGAACTGAGGACTATATTTACCGATAAGACGGTGAGCATATTAATAATACCCTAGCAGATATAGTCGACTATGAGCAGAGTGGTTATATGTTAGAATTCAATATATATATTTAAGTGTATATTCTCACTCGTGATACATACTTTTGATAACATATAACCACTCTG
>JAUTWN010000152.1:0-10673 GCA_033043275.1 Ruscus hypophyllum | reverse complement strand
CATTGGTCCATTGCTAACTTCTTCGATTTGGAGCGTAGCCAATCTTGACTATCTCAATTCTTCATCTCTAATCTACCTCTAATTGTCAAGGCCTCTGAAACCTTATTTTGAACTAGCATGTTCATTCTTCTGTATTTATTGTTTGTCAAGGCATTATGAACATCGTCATATTTTATTTTCAGACTTTCCATATAGTAAAGTAATTGTGAGGTGCTCGTAAGCATCAAGTAGTGAGTTTAGCAGTAACAATTCTTTGTTTTCATCTGCAATCTCCACTTCGAGATTCAATAAATTAACTAATATTTTATTGAACGCACTGAGATGATCGGATATGGTGGTACGTTCTTTATACTGGAACTTGAAAAGCTTTTTCTTCAAGTATATATATTTTTTATACTTTTCATCATATACTTGTCCTCAAGGTTCTGCCACAATGTCTTCATTGTTATCTCCCTCATAACAAAATATTTCTGATCCTTTGTAAGACATAGCTTTATCGTTCTACATGCCATCATGTTTAGCTTCTCCCAGTCTTCCTTACACATCTCTGCAGGCTTGTCTCCTAGCTCCATAAATAGATCCTATTGATAGAGCACATTTATAACTTTGCATTACCACAAGCCGAAGTTTGTTCAATCAAACTTCTCGACCTCAAACTTCGCATTCGTTGCCATGGATCTCAACTTAGACATCGTCACAAATCCCAATGATGTGGCCTTGGACCTTGATGATGTAGCCTCTAAAGACTATCCTCCAGATATCTTTCAAATCCTTTATTTCAAAGACTTGTCTTTTTTATGAATCCCAATAATCTAGGTAGAAATCCAAGCTCTGATACCAAATTATTGTACTAGTTGGTTCACAATTGATATGCTTAATACCAATTGTTGCAAGAAAACCAACACCTTAGGCAGCAAAAGCCTTTGCTAATCAGTCGCAACAATACACGATTCACAATCTTGCAGATTATAAAGATCACACTCAATAGATAAACACAAACTAGGAAAAATTGAAGCATAATAGAAAAGACTTTAGAGACAAGAGATACTAGTAGCAAACACCAGATATTTATACGGTTCTCTGCAAGTCCTACGACCTTGGACAGCCGATCAAACAATTTTCACTAATCAATGATTTTGGATTACAAATATATTTCTCAATCTTCTTCTCTCTCTCTCTCTCTCTCTCTAGCAATATCCTCTCTTTTCTCTCTTCTTGTTAAACAACAAAATCTCTCTGAAAGCCCTTAGGGTTACAAATAACAAAACGACTATTTTTTATCTCCTTAACAGATTTACATAAAAGAGTCACGTATCATATCCAATGCTTCAAATTTGCCCCGACATAGTTGACTATCAGTGTAGGTAGTCGACTATGTCAGCAGTCTGTACAAAGTCTGATATAGTTGACTATTACTGTAGGCAGCTGACTATCTTTGCATTCTGTGCACTAGTGTAGTCGACTACCACTTGGCCGTAGTCAACTACCAATGTCTGATACACTTCAGCTATTGTTGTTGCATCCGCTGTCGACTGCCACTGTTCGTAGTCGACTATCTCAGTGTCTTGAAGTCGATATTGAGCCATTCTTTCAACATTATCTTCTTCATTCATTTCTTCCACCAACTAAACTCATTTTTTTTAAAAACAAATAAGCTAGAAAACAAATTTTATAAAAGGGTATTTAGTTAAGTACTCCCAAATCTCAAATATTTACACACATCCCAATTCTCATAAGTTTTATCCAATATACTCATTTTCTATAATTAAAAAAAATATATCATGGGAATCATCCCGTTTCTACTTATGTTATATTAAAACTTCTAAAATCTTAAAATTACCCATTATGACTATTACATTCAACCCCTCTCTCTCACACACACTCACACAGCTTCCAAGAAATAAAAGGACCTTTTGATCTTTCAGTGATGGTCTGTCCAAGAAAAAAATTCATGAATAAGAGTATACAACATACATATTCTGTTCTGTGTTAATAACTCGTTTTTTTTTTAATCTCTCTTTAGTAACTTGTCTAATAAAAAGTACTGGAAGCATTTTGTGCCATGGTATTGCAAGCTAACAAGAGATAAGGGATCAAGAATCATGCTCAGAGAGGGAGGATGTGCGGTTGCTGGGAATGGTGGACGTAGGACTCTCCAGACTTCAAGGAAATTGACCAGGCATCCTACAAGCAGCCCCTTCAATGACTCATCTCAAACAGCCAAAATGCTGAGCGGAGAACAATACTGAAGTTGTCATAATAGATTATTTTCTGTTCAACCTTACTTCATACAGGTGGTGTTCAAAATAACCGCAAGTAATTGGAGGGTAAGATTCTTAAGCATCCAAACATTGCAGAATGCAGATGCACAAGGACCTTACTTTCTTAACCAGAAACAAAATAATTATAAGTTAAAACCCTGACTTCGCCAATAACACCATACATAATACAGTATCGAAAAGGAATGCAACCTGCTGCTTAAAACCAGCACCAGCGAAGGGCATAAAATAAGAGATAGAAAGTGGGTACAAGAGTAATACAATATCTTAACTCGGACTCATCACCCATTTCAAAAGTTCCAAGAGTTTGAAGAATTCTTCTGCAAGGATACAAATGTAAGAAATATGGTCCAGGAAGCCACCATAACACAAATTGCATGACAGGGAGGAAGAAAAATAATTGGAACACAACTGGGTTTCAAGAGTTTTTCTTTTGCAGAGAAAACGGGGAATTAGCTGTCAATGAAGGGAATTCCTTCACTGGCAGCTAACGTGGAGCAAAAAGTGCATAGCATGAGGGTTGTGCACATGGGTCCGGTCAAACTTACTTTTGACTAGACCCACATGTTGCGCACTCATTGGTCCACATCAATGCCATTGAAGGATTTTCCTTCGCTGGCAACTAATTCCTCGTTTTCTCTTCTTTCGCAATATCATTGGATACCTTTAGATAATGGTGGTTTATTCAATGGATAATTCTCATTTCTTACACTAGTATCATCGCGAGCCTGCAAACTCTCCCACCATGAGAATTATGGTTGATACATTCGAAACTGAGATTTGAATTATTGCAGCACTGCTCCAGGAGAGCAGGTATTCAAAAACAAGAACTCTTACGCAGTTTGCACGACACATAACTCATATAAGCCTTCCTTTGAGTACCACATTGCTACCATTTTTCTTGAGAGTGCATTTCAGCAGCCTTTTCTTAGCTGGAACCTAGTTAGGTTCATATCCAGCTGCCACTCCAAATCTACAATTGCTCTTTACTCTAGAATGCAGGTCGAATGTGCTTCTGTGTATGTAAACTTATGGTGTTTCTTCGATTTCTAAGATGCTTCTGTGTGGCGCTTGCTCTTGAAAAAGACTGCATGAGTATGGAAGTAATGAATGGCTTGTACGATCATGGTAATCCTCCTGATGCTGAAGATATTAACAGATCTTCACAAGAACATGAAAGATTGACTTTTTTTAAGGGAAGTTAAATATAGACATTTGCATATGTAAATTGCAGGTCTACAACAGATCATGTCAACCACACACATATGTAAAATCTTTGAAGAGGTTAATATGAAATATAAGCTTTTTTTAAGGGAAGTGGAATATAGACATTTGCATATGTAAATTGCAGGTCTACAACAAATCATGTCAACCACACATTTATGTAAAATCTTGGAAGAGGTTGGATAACATACTTGATCATAAGCTACAAGAAATCAAGGACTAAATTCATGGTGCTATAATTTTTCTCTATGTAAAACTCAACTTTTAAATCGTAATTAAGTTAATGAATGAGTAAATTCTTTTAAATCATTTGCTAATTTGCCAATTAAATAAGTAATGTAGAAGGGTATAAAATTATTATTGCACAAGCACAACTCTTGATCAAATGTGTAAATAATTTTTTGCAAGAGAAATTTCTTAACCTTATAGGATTATGGCATCACTTCTATGAGGTGATACTTGATGATTTCAGAAAAGAAAATGTTGTCTTTTGGTCTAATTTTCCTATTTGGGGAAATGGAGGTGGCAATGGCTGCTTGTCCGTCTTTCTTGACCTATAAATACCCCTTCATTCCTCTCCAACCAGCAATAAAAAAAGAGAATTGGAGAAGTTAGAAGAGGAGGAAGGAAAGCAAAGGGAGAAGAGAACAAGGTAATTTCTTTGCCTAACTAGGTAATTTCTGCATTACTTGTCTTAATAAATAATAAGAATAATAATAATAATTTTTATAAGATTTAATGGCGCTTGATTAATCTCATAGGGTTTCAAAAAAAAATTCAGAAATGACCAGCATTAGCAGCGGGCCAGGCTCACCGGCGATTGCCCTGTGGCCGGTGGGCAAGTTGTGTGTGCGTGGGTGGGTGGAGATTCAAGCCCAATATTCGGGTCATAAGTCTCTTCATTAGTTTCATATGGAAGTGAATCTAAAATATCAGTAATATTACCTTACATCTGTGTTTCACTAGAAGGAAAACTTCCTAAAAAAATTCAATTACCTTTGCACGAGGCGCAGAATCCTTGCATCACTATGATAGTTATGAAGAGAACCTACAACGCCAATTAAGACAGTCATCGGATCATTTATAAGTTAAAAAGAAAAAGCAGATGAACTTGGTAACCGAAACCCACTACCAAATAGAAGTCTGAACAAACAGTTACATTAAAACTCACAATAGACTTATAATTTGTAATATTCTGCTTCCTTATAGAAACTATTGAACCGTCTCTAACAGGGTTATATGCAGTGGTATAATTTATGTAATTCTTTTGTTTCATTAGACCATTCAATGAAACATGAGGGAAGCTGGCATATAAAGTTTCCCCATAAAAAATGTCTTGAACCATTGTTTAAGCAAGAAATGGAATGTTAAAAATGTCCTCATAAATATTTATACAAGTCAGAAATAAATCTTAACATAATGTCAAATTCAAGAAAATCATATCCATTGGTCTTAGATATGGAAATTAAGAGAACTATTACCCTCCCTCCATCCTTCGAGGTTTGTTATTATTTTCTTAGCACCAAAATTAACTGGTTATAACTTCAAAAAAAAAGAAAGATGTCCTACATTCCCCATCCTGCCTCTTTGACATTTGCCATTCAATAGAAAAACCAAATACAATCAATACTTCTTATTTTTAAAAAATATATGAAAAAAGAATATATATTATGCATTAGAAATGAATGATATTTCTACAACAATTCTTCACATATGAAAACTATCTATAACTTTTATAACATTAGATATTTTGAAAGATTGCACCTTTGTTACAAGAAAATCCATGATAAAAAAAATTTGGGTTACCTATCCAGCAAATGACCAAGATTTTACAACAAGATTCTTTGTTACCTACACTAGATTTCATCGGAATTTGGAACCTAATCATAAAGAGTTGATGTGAGCTCGAAAACTTATTAGATGTTAACAAATTTGTTTCAAATTTTTTCAGTTTTTGGTCATGTTCACGCAGAACTCATTGCAATGGTAAGATGCATCCATTATTATTTAGACGTAAAAAGCTTCTCCTCCATATTTCTTCTGGCCCATCTCCACCAACAATAGAGGCATCAAGGTCTACAAATTTTGGTTCACTAACACTAGTGGCAAAAGCATTTCTTAAATTGTGCACAATTATATTATCAAAAAAAAAAAATCAAAAAGAAAATTGTTCATAATTATCCTTTGTTAGATCTTTAAAAGATAAAGGTGACTTGCAGACTGAGCTAAATCACGATAAGATAGGTTCCACCCTATTGAAGCCATATGGATAAGAAATAAGCACTCATGCGTTCAATTATTCAATGATATGCAATTACTCATTGATGATTTCATCTCTTCCACAAGAAGAAACATGCACATCCAAGATGGAAGACCAACCATGAGTCTTGACTAGAAAATGTCTAATTCGCATTCCTCCACTTGCTACATCATAATTTTCAAGTTTTAAAAATAAAATTGTAACTGGAATGTGGTTTGTTTCTAAAGGTTAAATTTTTATGGGAAAACAAGATGGAACCGGGTTGGAACAAGACAAACAAGTGTAAGATAAATCTTGGATTTTTTTTTTTACGGTTCTCTGCCCATCATTGTTGATGCATATGCTAATCTACAACGTGAGGACCACTTGTTAGTTGACTATAGAGGGATGATAGAGAGGGTCCAGTTATTTTGTAAAGTGAAATGACTCGACATGTACTGTCTAAAGTTTAATCTGGGGGCATTCAATTACGTCATGTTTCACTTAGTATAGCTATAAGGCTCGCCTAAGCCAACTAATGCTATCAAATGAGCCATAGCTCACAAACAATTCATGTTTCGCTTAGTATTAATGAGCTCGCTTGTGGCTCACTTGTTTAATAAATGAGTCAAACTTGAGCAAGGATTAGCTCACTTGAGTTCGGCTCATTTACAATCCTAAAGTCAACTGAAGCCAACATCTATATTGGTAATTAGTTCCTATTATAACACCATATTAAGAATGACATGCTCACCGACAATTATTATTAACTGTTTACTCACATCCTAGAATATTGATCCCTGTATAAATAAGCACAAATCAGGAGAGCATGAAAATTGTAATATGTTTCTTTACTCTATAAGATAGATTGTTACATTGAACTAAATATGCAGGGTAATACTTTATCCAATATTTTAAATTGTTCTAGACAACAATCAAAACTCATAATGGATTATTTGATGTTGCAACAAGTGGCATATTAATTACAAGGTTTTTTTAGATACATACCCTTCAATTTTCTATATTTAGAAATATACCCCCCAAATCATCATACTTGCTAATTTACCCTTCAAATCATCTAGAAATCAATTAAATTACTCCATACAATAACTCTACTTAATGTTAAATAGTTTTTATGTAAAAGGACTCTTATACCCCTCTTTTTATCTTTAATTCTGCACCAAACCCCATCCCTTCTCTCACTCCAATTCTTCTTTTCCCCTCTACTATAGCCATCTACTTGATCGAAACCCAACCTGACACCCACAACCTGCCCCCTTCATTCCCTTGGTTTCTCCTGACCTCCTACTCTCTGGATCCACTTATCCATCAACCGAATTTAGAACCTTACAAAATTCAGCCTTTTCAATTACTCTCTCTCTCTCTCTCCCTCTCCCCCCACCCGGCTCACATCCATATTGATCAACTCCAGAGCTTCCATTGTTTTCTCGCATAATCAAGCTCTAATTCACTCGAGAAACCTCAAGAATAAAGAAATTAGAAAACCTTAGTTGAAGGAACATTGAATCCTTTCCCGCAAAAACAGTAAATTTCAACATAAACAAAGACAATCACTAGGTACCCTCTCCTAACACCAATCAAGCCTTTTCCAAGTCTAAGAAGGAGGCAGGGAAAGATGGCGTTGGCAAAGAAAAACCACCACCAGCCTCATCTTGGCCTTCCTGCTGCCAATCTCGGACTTTGCCGACACTGTCTTCATCGCCATCTGCATTCATGATGAGTTTGAAGAAAAGTTCCTCAAGATCTACTATAACTTGGGTCTTGAAATTTAATTGTTCTCATTGCATGTTATTTGTTTGGTGAAATACCTCAGTTTTTTAATTCACTTGCACCTATGGTCATCTTAGAAATATAAGTTGCAATCAATCCCATATGTATATGCATTAGAACTCAGTTGCGCAAATTAGATAGCTGTGGAAAAAAGAGAAAGAAAGAACCACTGATAGAGGAGAGATAAATTAAAAAAAAAGAAAAAGAGGCTGTTGGCGTTTAACAAGGGTTATTTTTGGAATTAAAGGGGTATAAATACCTCGCTTAACTGAATATAAGGGAATATTCCTTTTTTAATTCAGTTAGTGTAATGGAAAGGGTTATTTTAACTGCCTCCCCAATGATTTGAGGGGTAAATTAACAAATATGAAGATTTTGGGGGCATATTTCTAAATATGAGAGATCATGGGGTATATGTCTAAACAACCCTAATTATAATTACATGAACAAAAATAGAAGTCAGCCAATAGTGGATAAACGTTTATGATGAGTAAAAAAACATGCAAGGACAAAAAACCACTGATTTCTTTCTCAATATTTGCATAAAGATGTCTACATACATTAACAAATATAAGACTTGAGAAATACTGAGAAGAAAATATAACATGACCTAAGGCATGCAGATGCTCAGTCATAATAGATACATAGTAAAATAAAGAAAATATACCTGAATGCATGGGATCCACGGTACTATTGAGTCTCATACCATCTATTCGCGTTATGGTCACGTAACATGCATATAAACCAGCTTGCATAACTCTTAAATTTGTTTGCATCAAAAAAAGAATATCTGCAAGCTGGTTCACAAATGCTAAAAAACTTGTTTGCATCCTTTTAAAATTTTCAATACCTATAGGAAAGGAAAACAGTTAAAAAATCAATAAAAGAAAGCCAAGCCAGATTAAGTAAATATTTTAAAATAACAACTTCTCTAAATGTTTTGAAATTTCTATATTGGCTAGACGAAGAAAATAACAAAATTATCAATTAAAATATCTGAGTTAATTGTGGAAAAAGAAAAAAACAGACAACTGGAATTCAAAATTCTATTAAGTATGAAAAAAAATTGATTGTTGAATTGAATTGAAAGAACAATTAAGCTGATAATTCAAGACGTTTTTGTACCAGGTCAATCTTAACATGATTGCAATAACTAAGTATTGCAAAGAATTCTAGATGTAAGTAATCAGAACGCTACTCCAAGAGTAAGAATAGTTATTTAAACGAATAGTGGCATGACAATAAAGAAGTGTAAGAATTAGAATCAATAGAACTATCAATAACAATAATTAATTATTTTTATACGATTAACAAATCTTTCAAAATTCCCACGCTGGGTAGATAAACAAAATAAATGAAAATCAATTAAAACAACTGGGATCGATTGTACATGATTCATGTAGCTCGGATGAACAAAAATTAAATGAGCTAACATATCCAAATCTTCAAAAAAAAAAAAAAATGAAATAACTACATACCCAGATGTTTAAAACTAAAAATAAAAGATTAAAAGTTTGGAGATTTGTTAAAGAATCAAAGGAAGCTGCAGCAAACTAATAACTAGGAATTGTTTTACCCAACCATTATCGGTTAGAAAAAAAATAATTTATATTTTCCCCTAAATTTAATCATCTGAGGTTAACCCCGTCCAATAATCACATGCCCTAAGTGTATTTGAAAATTAAAAAAAAAAAAAACAAATTCAACAAACTTGTGTGACACAAAAATGGAACAAAATCTTGAGAAATCTGCGTACCTGGTTAGATCGAGCCCTCCATATTGGTCTCGGGCCTCGGCGGCCTCGAATATTTGAGAGAGAGAGAGTATTAGGGTTTGCTTTTGGGAGATAGGTGTCCTCTGCATCTCAATATTTATTTATATATCATGGTGCGAATGGGGACAAATTAAATTAAATTAAATTAAATTCTGTCAATAAAAAATTTAAATTGAATTAACTATCCTCAAATTACACCTCGAAAGATTCAACGAAAAATCCCAGATGATGTATCTCAGAAAGGATAAGACATTACCGATAGGCACTCCAAATGAAGCGAGATATATTCACGATACAATGAATATACTCAAGTCTGATGTCAATTAAGGAACAATCTATCTGTCGCATCAATTACATGAAAAGACTGCGTTTTCATTAATCACGAGAAAATGTACGAAGCACGATAATTATAAGATTACAAAACAATTACATTAAAGTTGCAACAAAAAAAGGCCGGAGGCGATAAAAGAACAAAATGAAGGTACTCAATTAATCTTGGAGCTCAATCTGAACCAGGAAGTACGAATCGTCTGCTGACGGCAGCGTGCTCTCCTCAAAGTCAACTTCTCTGTGTGGAGAACATGGGATTAAACCATACAAGAAATACAATAAAGGCTAGAAGCATATATGAAGCAATGATTCATGAAATATCATAAAGAAAGTGCACATGAATAAAGTCATAATCACAGAATGCGATAAGAAAAACATAATTAAACAGATAAGTAAAAATGCATGAATAGCATGACAGTACGAGGGTTAAACATATAGTTGACCATACGTATCCTGTATACCCAAGAGAGAACCAGAGGAAAACCTCGTTACACATTAAGTTTCACGTAACATGGCACATAATTCTCGCTTGGAATACAATCGTATCATGGCATTTGGTTCTTTATAGAAGAGTAGTTTCGGAGCTGGTATCTTGAGTAGTATTTAGGACGAAACCTTATTCTCACTACAGTTTTGATATTCGTAATAGAGAAGAGGTCCGTCACATTATTCATTACTAAGTAATATTCAGCACGGGGCCTAATTCTCAAATTATTATAAGTATATATTTTAAAGAAGATGTTCGTCCCATTATTCAGTCTTAAAATAAGAGTTCTTGCTGCTATCCAATTAACTTATTATAATTGAAACTGTATGGTAGGTGCTATTACAGTTATAGGAGTGCATCCATTTCCATCCGGGGTTAATATTCAATATAATAGCGAATTATGCTAAGGGTCACACAGCTATAAAATTTGTAAATTACGCCTAGAGGGCCACACAACCATGAAATTAGTGAATTACGTCCAGACGGTTACACAACAATATACTCTTATAACTAGTAGTCCGCTTAGCCATATGTTTCATCCATTTACCC
>JAUTWN010000151.1:0-10678 GCA_033043275.1 Ruscus hypophyllum | reverse complement strand
TATCTTTATAAATTGTATTAAGTTCACAATCATAATTTCTGTTATTACCGAGCAAGAAAATAAGATTTTAAATTTTTCTATTTCAATTTCAGTCATCACCAATATTGTAATTTGTACTTTATAATGCTCAATTCATGTTATTTGTAATTGTTTATTTCAGTTCAGCTAAGAGTTTAATAGATTCAACAAGAAATTCAAACAATCCGAGAGGAATTAATGCAAGTAAATAAGCAGACAATTACAAATTAACAAACTAGCAATTATATAAGTAATTAAACAAACCAACAACTAGCAATTAAGTAAATAAATTGTAACAATTAGCTATCAATCAAAGCAAATAATTATTGTCAATCTGAAAATTACTCAAAACATTAACATGAAATTACTTAATATAACATAACATAACATAACATAAAATAACGTAAAAAACACACTGTTATGATGCACTGCATTATTTTCAACTGTTAGTGTTTGGTTTGCGTTAAGTTTCATAATGCAATATAATGGATTATTTTTAATATTGATTTCTACCATATAAGGGTTCCTGTCTATTTTTGGCCTTTCACAGTACTGACTTTGTTAATTCATGTTTACATATTTGACTGAAGATCATAGCAAATACATGATTAATTATTTAATCATTGTTCTTACTAGGAGAAAATTGGAAAGATAAGAACGGGGAATGACTATTTTAGTGATGGTGTTTGAGATACACCAATTTAAAGCAAAGTGACTAGAAACCATCTTGGATGGTGATGCATCCAAAATAATGCCCTCCCAAGTATAGGAGGTTGTCAAGCAGTACTTGGTAGTGAATCGAGGTCGATTTTCTCAGGGAGAATCTGTTATTGAGTTAACTTGAGAGTAAAAGAAAAACGGCCGAGTAAATGATTATCAAAGAGAACAAAATAAAAGTAAAAAAGTAGGTAAAGTAATCAAGAGATAAATATTGACAGTGATGAGAGAATACTCGTTATATCGCTTTTTTTGGTTAGCTAAAACCTCTTTTGTATATGTTACTTAAATTATTTTCAATAGTTATTCATGTGATTCAATTGGATAGTTTCTAAGCATAGCCTATAAATAAGTCGTCATAATCCTTCAAATTCTAAGCATATCCCATGTTTAAACTATTATGGAGCATTAAAGAATAAGTAAAAATTATACACTTAAATCATAACCTATCAAAGTATTTAACAATCAATTTTTCATATAGAAAGATTGAAGATCTATTCAATCAAAATAACCTTTAAATAAAATCCAATTGTTGAGTTGATCATCACATGTTAGGTTATTTTTGAATCTTTTGAATAGAGATCTAAGCATACACTATTAATAAGATGCAATAAATCTTCAAATCCTTCAAACCCTATGTATAACCCATGCCTCACATCTATGGGATATCAAAAGACAAGCAAGATTTATACTCTCAAGACATAGCATATCAAACTATTCAAAGATTCTAGATATAATAGATAAAAATTTGAATATCAACTCAACAGTATAAATCTAACAATTTAGCATAATAAAAATAAATTTTTTTGCCAAACCAAACATAGATCTAGGGGTATCTTATCACCTCTCACCAATGAGAGAATTAGTTGCACATCCTTGGAGGGAGAATCATCAGATTTATCATAAAAATCATCTTTTTTATAAAGTTTTACAATCTAAAACCCAAAAAAAAAGAAGTATAGAAGGAGAAGAAAGATAAAAAGGGAAGAGTTCCTTTTTAGAGTCCTTTTACATCATTTAAATAGGCTATAGTAGAACACTTCTGGAGGAATTCTACCCACTTTCACCTCAAATATGGATAAGATCCGCGCTGGAAAACAAACTTGAGTTCGACTCAGATGCGGGGCCACCGATGGATCCACCAGTGTGAAAGTCCAGGTTGTCTCTGTAAACACATCAATCGGTGGATCCACTTGTGGATCTATGATGCTGTTATGTCTGTTCACAGTCGTGGACTACTGCAATTTAGAAAAACGGTCATTTCTTTGGCGTCTGAACTCAGATTAAGGTGATTCTTGAACTGTTGGAAAGATAACTTCATGATCTACAACTTTTTAATATATTTTTTTGGTTTGATTCAAGTTTCATCTATATCAAATATAGTCTTGAAATTACTACTGTTTTATCTCGCCTCATGAACTTGATTTTGGTGATCTTTTTGTATTTTCCTGTGCTCCGTTTGATTTCAAATTTGAACCGTAGTTTGGGTACAACACGTACACATATAAAATACCATAGAATCACGTATTAACTATCACTTCCACTCAATACACAAATAATCTCGTTAATTCTAATTTTACTTTGTTTAACACTTGAACTAACATACAAATCGGATAAGGAGGATATAAATAGCATATGAAATATGCAATATTAGAGTCTAATTAGATGATACTAGTGTTTGCATCAAAACCTGTAGTTGCTTAGTGAAGGATAGGCATGTATATTAAGGATGAGGGAGATACTGGTGGCGGCGTTGATGGAAACCATGAAAAAGAATTTATAACAGTTCTCTATGACAGTTGCGCAAGATTAGTTAGCTAGAATCAGTTCAGAAGGCACTGATCTTGCTTTTTTGGAGAATTAGACAAAATACTGTTTCTACTACTGGAGGAATATAGCTACATTAAGAACCAGTATATCACTAAAATGCTTTCTTTCAGGACCGCTATTGTCATTCTTCGGAATATACTTATATTATGTATGGGAAAACTCGCCATTAATTATGCTTATTAACTTCTATGTACCTTTGCTTTTAGTGTTCAAAAAAGTACCAAAGCTTTCTATGCAGCTAGCAAATCAGACTCATATTTTAATTGTACCAGTGAAGTAGTGATTTGCTGTTATTGTCTTAGGTTTTGAAGGGCTGTGTTTAAATACTCATTGGTCATTGCATTTCTTGCAGCGGCTGCAAATTTCTGGAGCAAGGGCCTTTCTCTCAAAGCTCCTGGGCAGAGCAATATGTCAAAGGAGGTCTGTTTCCCATGTTTTATGATTATGTTTGCAGTTTTTGATTCATTTCTTTTTACTGTGTATTCTTTTAGAGCATAATTCTTCCTGATTATTTGTAATATAAAATTCTTCAGTTCTTTGTATTTTAGGAGAAAGTAATTACTAGTTTTTAGATCTTATTCACTTAATTTACTTGTCGAATATGAGGACACTCTTTTATCTATGATTCTTATCCAAATTTGTGTCTTGACTTTAATCTTCGTGTGCTGTTTACATGTTTTGAAGAAAGATTTTGTTATGGTTGCATGCTTTATCTCTCTTTGTTTCTTGTGATACTTATAGAAGGAAATTTTCAGGATGTGGCTCAGTACCTGCAATCCTTTGATTTTCTTTTACGCGACGTTTCTGGGCATTTTAACTTGATATTTCGCATGACAAAAGCAGCTATTTCTGAGGTATATCTACATGACTCACTACGTCCAGATTTTTTTCTTTTTATTATTAGTTCTTTTTTTTTTGCATGTTTGCTGTTCTTTTCCTTGGAGAGTTGCTATTTGCTACGTAGTGCTGTTTGTGAATTACTAGTGGATTTCTTTTGTCTTTAAAATCTATTTCTTGTGAATTCTGTGTGTAAATTGCAAAATATCTGACTTTTTTTTATTCAGCTTCAAGAGGAGGCTTCTTGGACATTAAATTGCATTGATAAATTTAGAGATGGCGGGTTTGAAGAAATTTTCTTGACCAAGGTGGACTTCGCTGCTAAATTTGATTTTTGTTTGAGGTACTTACATATAAAGTAAAATATAAATTATCAATAGCAGAGAGGATATAGCTTGCGCTATGAATAGGCAGTGTATGTCATATACATCACCTAATAGCTAGGCATAGAAGAATCAAGTGTCAAAGAGGATAGGCAATCTGCATATAAACTAATGCACCCCATTACTATTCCTAATTATCCAATTTATACCTCTCTTAACTGATTAAATTCTGAATCATCAAGCATTTTTGTTGTTTCATTGATCACAGCCTTGTAACCAGGTATTTACTAGGTTTGATGCCTTTCCATGATCATGTTAATCCTTCCAGAGCAAACCATCTCTTGGGCACACTCCATTTTTAGTTTTAACTTGGTTTATATAGTATCCACTAGATTTATGACCATGTGCATGGAATGTTCTGCAGGCATGTCTTTCTTAAAGGTTTGTTTAAAGTTAAAATTCAATGAAGTTCAACTGCCAAAGTGGTTTTCCAGGGCATTCTTGTAGGGGAATAAATGTATTCTTACTCTTTATATCAATATTATTGGATTGTTGATTTCTTTCAATGAAATGCTCTGTTTATTATGATAATCTCATGTTACTTATTATAATTCACAGATTTTTTTTCTTCTCAATTATACTTTTTGATGGTGTAAATGCCTTGGCACTTGGTTTGCTTAATTGCAGAATAAACTTGAAAGAAAATGAGAAAGTTAATGCAATTCATTTTTGCTTGGATGATGAGCGTTGGAGAATATGTGAAAATCTTGTGCACTCTCATCTGCAACAAGGGCTTAGTGATAGAGCAAAGTTGATTCGTGTCACCTGGGGAAGCACACCTTCAAAATGGAAAATTGAAGATGTATTTTACCTTTTTGCAGTTGATTTAATCCCTTGTGATGTCTAACGATCTTAGATAAACATCATGTACTTCATCTTTTCTGTAGGGTTTCTTGAAGTTTGGGAATAAACAAATGCTTGTTGGTATACTGCTCAGCTCCCACGAGAATAGCTTTCGTATGGTTGATGTCGGACCAAGTGCTCATAACAAAGAAGAGGTATTTTTCATTGCGTTCTTCTCCCATTGATTAGTTGTCAGGATTGGAGCCCTCTTCTCCCAAATAAAATTTTGCACTCATCGTGCCCCAGGCTCTCAAATTCAGAAAATTTTGGGGAGAAAAAGCAGAGCCCAGACGCTTTAAAGATGGGAACATTGCAGAAAGCACAGGTATTTTTCATCGGCTGTGACGCCTTATGCTTATTTTGCCAGTGAGTTTATTAGAAACCGATTGTCTGCGTGCTTGCAGTGTGGCAATGTCAGGACTGGGATAAGCATCTTATAATTAAAAGAGTCACGGAATATATCCTCACCAAACATTTTCTTCTATCAGAAGAAGACATGGTACATGTGGTAGATCAGCTTGATTTTTGCCTTCATGTTGGTGGTAAAGGTGTGACATTAATTGTTTGCCTCCTGTGGCAGGTTATATAATTAATTTTTAAAATGTCTTTTGTGTAGTGCAAACATTGTAAACTTTAATCTTTTTTTTACATTCACCAGATCCTATATCGTTTTCTGGAGATTTAATCCGTGCATTAGAAGTTTTGTCGAAACGGTTGCGACTACTAGATGAAATTCCTTTGAAGATATCCAGTGTACAGCCATTAGACCCAGGTCTGTTCCTTCTGAGTTTAATTAACAACAACAATATGTTGTTTTATTTCATTTTACTCCATTCAGTTTTCTTTATAATTTGTACAGGCTCTTTCTTGTCTGTCAAAATTCATACAAATCAAGCTAATAGATATTGTTTCGGTTTATGTTTGCTATAGTGTCATCTTATTGAATTATTGTGGGTCACTATGTACTTTATGAAGAATCATTGTAGATCACTATCCTGTTAAAAGATTCGGGAGAGCTACCTGAGTCTAATTTAATAAGTTTTGAACCTTTATATCGTAGGAGGATACTTAAAAAGCCTAATCCTCTTTTCTAAAGTTGAGTCTAGAACTCTATAATCTTGAACATTTTCATATTCTATAATTTGGGTTTTTGTTTCTAACCACTGCTTAAGGACATATTTCCAGAAGTATTCATATAATCCTTTGCTGCAGTATGTCTTTCTAACTCGTTCTCTCTTTAAACAGTTCTTTTTAGAGAATATGGGAAATCATTTGTGTACACATATAGCCATCTGCATACGCTTCCCCAACACACAAAAATCCACTAGCACCACCAAACAACCAAAAAAGAAAAAAGAAAAAGGAAAAACAGGGGAGAATTAGATGAAAAACACGCCCACCAACCTCATACCACCACTTCCAGAACCAATCAAAATAAAAACTCCTCACTGATCCCATGGGTTCTTTTTAGATTGTAAATTTTTAACTACTAGAGTTTCTTTATTTACTCCCCTGGAAAAAGAAGTCTCCACCTTTATAATGAACTTGTGATTGGTTTGTATACCCTGATAATTGAATTTTCTGTGTATGATAAAACATGGCTATGGTCGTACAATATTTTCTTTCAAATGTTACGATATTGAATCCTTCTTCATTTCTTCTTATGCTTTGCAGTTTCTTTTTGTTAATACTTAATTTGTACTTTCTTACATTTTGTGGGCTTCTTAAATTGTTCTTATTCTAGCCTTGAGGCACACATCTGTTTTTCCTCCTGAACCACATCCCCTTGCTTTTGAAAAGGTTGTTGCAAGAACGCCAAAATTTGCTACTACTTGCGTTCAACCGATTGAAGTTATGATTCAGGTAATGCTTTCCTGCTATTTGGGTCCAAATATAGTCAGGTCCAAACTGTTTGTTGGCATTTGCAATCTCATTCAATTCGAATTCCAAAAAGTTGGAAAGTTAGGTTAGATGGTTAAGAGTGGTCATGCAATAACCGAAATTTTCACATACACTCTGTTTTTGCATCTTTATGGTTCACCCGTCTAACTTAGGACATTATTTCACTTCCATATCTGCACTCATGCTTCATATTGCTTCTGTTATTTTTTGCGAACAGAAGCTATAGCCTTTTATTGCTAAAACAATATACATTCTGAAGGCTTTTCTTCTCTGTGATACAGTTAGAGGGATCAGGGAACTGGCCCTTGGACATTACAGCCATCGAGAAGACTAAATCTGCTTTCCTTATAAAAGTTGGTGAATGGTAAGGAATGAAGTACTGATAATGGACTGTCTTTCTCAAATGTGTCTTATAGATTCTTCTAGCTCACCAATTTGTTTACACAATCATACCAGTCTTCAGAATCGTTGGGGTATGTTTTGCACTGCTACTGAAGATGTGGTGGATGTCTTTACATCTGGTTATGCATTTCGTCTTAAAATTCTGCATGAAAGAGGCTTGCACTTGGTCAGAACCCAAGGTGTGGTTGTATGTCAGTTGGTCCTTAGTATAGGTGCTTGTCATCTTTTCTACTTTTGAACTTATGATGTTTTTTTGTAGTTGGAAATAATAAAATAAAGGGTACTGCATCTGTAGACAAGGATCTATTCCTCCGCAGCCAGCATTCTAGCATGATTAATGGTCTACATGGGCGTTACCCTATATACGGTCCTGTAGTCAGGTATTCTTCATATTCTCAGAATTTATTACTGTTCTTACTCTTGTCGCTATAGATGTATCTCTCTTGTACCTTTTGTTTGTTTTTGTAACACTTTTCTTCTATTGAAGGCTTGCAAAACGGTGGGTTTCTTCGCACCTATTTTCTTCTTTTTTGACAGAGGAAGCAATTGAATTGGTAGTTGCATACCTCTTTCTAAAACCGTTTCCATTTCATGCCCCTTGTTCGCGAGTTACTGGTTTTTTAAGGTACATTTCTTCCTTTTTGTTAACTAATTTTCTTATGCTCAATTTCAAAATGAAGAAAAAATGAATTTTGCTATGCTCACACCTCATGTTTTGTTCCCACAAGCAATGCCATCAATCATGTGGTTGACCTCTTGTGGTTGAATAAATAATTAATTGTGTACATTTCTGTCTTATTTGCAAAAACTAGCTGTTGGTTATGACCCTGAATATCTTTTTCTTTTTTTTGAAGGAAGCCCTAGATATCTTAGAATAGATAAACCCTTTACCGGCAAGTAAATGATTTGCTGATGCAAACCTAACTTATATTTCGAATCTCAATTTTAATGTCCAAACCTGTTGTTGTTTGCCTTTTTATGCATCTTAATCTCGTGAGACATACACACACGCACACATGATGCAAAGCTCTAATACTCATATATTAAATAATGCTTTTGCTTTTTAATCGTCTGAAACTTGATGCTGCTGTCTTTTTTGTGCCCCTAGTTTAAAAAAATAAATAAATTTCGTTGTTACCTTACAATGCTCCCCTTTTCTTTTTCCTGGTATTCATCTTTATTTGTTACTTATTTGATCTTCTCTTGCATTAAGTTTATGTGCTAACTTGAATGACAGGTTCCTGCGGTTGTTATCCCGTTATGATTGGGCCTTCTCCCCCTTAATTGTGGACATAAATGATGATTTCTCATCTATGGATGAAAAGGAGATTAATGTGAGTGTACATTATCATATTTGTATTTTCGGTATTAAATTGACATTATCCTTTTTTATCAGATCATTCTTTATTTGCAGCTAATGATCTTATTTTTATTGTGAAATAGGATAACTTTATCTTAAGCAGAAAATCATACGTAGCAAATGTTAAAGATGTAATGCCAGCAATATTCTTGGCTACAACCTATGATAGGACTTCCGAAGCTTGGACCAAGTTCTCACCAAACAGATCGGTGAGTGATCTCACTAGTATCCTTTTCTGAACGATGTTGTTCATAAGAAGTCCAAAGTTCAGGCCATTGCTTTGTTCAATATTTGTTGCAGTTTAGTGACTAAATGACTTCATTTCTGTCTCATTTCTGTATTTGAAATCAATGTGTGGAATACACTTGAAATGCTTGTTAGTTTGACTTTGTTGCCTTAATGAGTCGGTTCTCGTCTAATTTTTCAAACCTACAGCCTTATCTTGTTGTTTCTTGGTAAAGAATTGTTGCGTCAACCTGATGGTCTTTTGTGCAACCACGCATTAAAGCCTATTCTCTATATTCTTTTCTGAAGAGTGAAAATGAGGACTGTGATTGAACACTTGCAGCTTGTTTAATGATTGTAATTGGTTCCAAATATAGATCTACAACTGTATTGCTCGTCCATTGGATTGATTGAGTCAGTATCCTCCAGTTCTTGCTCAGTTTAGAGTGAAGGTATTGTCGATTACGTCCCAGACCAGCAATATCTTTGTTGGTCATGCTAGCCATTCCATGGGTAATCTCATTATATTTCTTCTAATATTATTATCCGAAAAGTAAGTCCTGCTTCCCTGTTAGGTCTTAAGTTTTTTTTACCCAACGGTGTCTGTTGACTGCGGCTTTCTTCCTAGAATTAAT
Organism: Ruscus hypophyllum; assembly: GCA_033043275.1. Taxonomy (NCBI): domain Eukaryota; kingdom Viridiplantae; phylum Streptophyta; class Magnoliopsida; order Asparagales; family Asparagaceae; genus Ruscus; species Ruscus hypophyllum. The sequence continues at coordinate 1,526 of JAUTWN010000151.1, read as the reverse complement.
CTTTATGATCTCAATAGAATCTTGGAGCTGACTGTTGATTCTGCAAAGTTCTTTGCATGAATGATAGGGCTATGGAGTACTAGTTTATCTTAATGAATTTTCCACCATCTCAATTGACTTATTTTGATTGGCCCTGAAAACGATCTTGAAATAAATAAATTGGCATTCGGACGCCCTTCTTTGCATGCAAGAATCAGATTATTCAAAGCTTGATTCTATGAAAAATTCTGCTACCATTCTACTCCTTTCCATTTATCATGTCACTAAATGCGTAACACTTGCAGATGAATTCCGAACTTATCTGAATTCATGCTGCACTAGTTTAGAATCTTTAGATGTATGCTATTGGTTTTTGCTCCTGGCATATGCTTTGACTTGTTTGTTTCTTATTATCTTGAGGAATAGGTGCTGAAAAGAATGGCTTCTTATGCTCAGAGTAGTGCAGACCTTTTGACCAATCTGATCCTTCTGGGTAAAAGTGGTTCATTCACATGGGAGGTGAGATCTGATTGAAATGCTTTTGGCTTAAAAATAATACATTATTAGAAATTAACCTAATCATATACTTCGTTGTATCATATTACAGTGTCTTTTCCGGACTCCTTTGAACAACTTTGATGCGGTAGTTCTTCTGCATCAAGATAAGCTCTCTTATCCGCAACGTCTTCTCTTCCCGGCTGAGGTTAATCATGGTTAGTTTCTTCCATGTAGTGCCTCCTCGCTTCTTGCCTCGGCCATTTCCACTGGTTGCATTTTTCTTTTCCAGAACTGGCTGTAACTGTGAAACTCTTACAGGAAAGCTTGTAATTCGGGGAAAAGCAAGTAAAGATTTCCAGACCTACATGGCTCTTGGGAATGGAATGAAGAGCTTGGAAGATGCAAGGTATAAGCTGCTGGTGGATTTTGACCCGACCAGATACTTTCTGGAGGATCTGAAGGTGAGGGTGTACCCTTTAGCCATTGGAGCAAAGTCCATTTTATGTTGAGAGAGAGTAGCTAAAATTGTTGATTTGGTTTGCAGGGTGAATTCCCAGACACCTTTAAGGTGTGGTATGATTCATTTGGAGGTGATGCGATTGGTTTGACTTGGGAGAGGAAGGTTTCCAAGGTAATTTGATATGTGGCAAGCCATAAGACTATTAAGTAGGTGACCACTTAAAAAAGATTAAAACGACCATAGGTTATTAAAGAATATGAGTTTTTTTCATTATTAGTGCAAAGCTTCATGGGGGACTATCTTGTTGCGAATTCATACTGCTAGCTCATGTCGCCCACATGAATAAAACTGAAAGTTCAGACTCATAATTTGGAGGGTTTACAAAGTTGTTAGAAATTAATAATTTGGAATTGAAAGTCTTTATCAGATTTTTGATGTCAGTGCTAGAAATAAAATTTGAAATCATTTTTCTTTGTTTGCATTTCCTGAAACATATGAACAGATTTAGTTGGGGCTATATACTTCTTTATCAAGTGTAATTGAATACTATCATTTCTGTAGGCTGAAGCAGTAAGTAATACCTCCTGGG